>APFE031625665.1:35094-102581 GCA_000404065.3 Pinus taeda | reverse complement strand
CAACAGTAATAGAAAGAAGAATGTCCTTGTCTTGAAAAATGCTAGAGTTCTTTGTTTACCAAATACCATATATGAGTACCAGTACAAGAGCTTCAAAGCATTTAAGAAACTTATTAAAGAACCAAACCTATGCACATTCCATCAAAATAACATAGGACCAAGGAACCTTTGGCTTGAGCTCAATGAAAAATTTAAATAGGATTTGAACAATATAACAACAGGAGATAAACAAATGATGAACATTTTCCTCATTGTTTTTGCACAACAAACATTGATGAGGCCCAACCTAACCTATTTAATTCCCCTTGCCCAAGTGAGAATTAATTTGATAAAGCTAACTACAATGTAATTATAATTTCCAAAGGAAAATGCAGTTATCATAATAAATCCCACCACCACTCACTTCTCTTGGAAATTGAGATTCCATAATTACCTTATACCTTGCTTAATAGTGAAATCACTTCTACTAACTTTTTGACACCAAAATCGAACATCTTTTGTATCATCTTTAAGATTTCCTTGATCTTAGACTTGAAATTCTGGGTTATGATCTTCCAGTGATTTTTTTTTAATTATTTGTGTTTATTATTATTATCTTCTCACTGAAAGTCTTGGTAGGCTAATATTTCACCTCTTACCACTTTGAAGTAAAATGATTTAAAGAAAATGATTTGTCGATATTCCTAAATGATAGTCTCAAAGTGTGGTAATTGAAAGGACAACTGCCTTCAGAGTAAGTTCATTTTTTCCCTTTTTGAATGTAACATGGCATATTAAGGTTTAGGAATCCCCTGATAGGAAAGTATCTTTGAATTTAACACAACATATTAAGGTTTAGGAATTCCTTGATTGGAAAGAACTACTAACGAACAATTAAACATGGAATTACCATAAGCTGCGATATCCATCATGGTTGGATCACCCAAAAACTAGTACTGTTATGCAGCATTACTGAAGCAGGAAAGAGCTCCCTCCTCTGAAGCCCTGGCATGCATCTATCATAAAATGGTCCTGCTACTCAATGTATTTAAATAATTCCACCATTTTTAGGTTAGAAAAAGATTCAACTGCCAAGTCAATCAAATGGCTAAGCAAGCAGTTTCAGAAGACAAAGGAACTCTCTGAGTATGTATCGAGGGGGAGGAAAATTCCTCTACACCTCAATAACATCATCAATAAAAAGTCCCAAGGAGAAGAAGCATGAAAGGTGGCACTCTCTACCAAAATTGTGATACATGGAAACAAAAGGAGTTTGGCTCACCAAATAAGAAGGCACACGGACAATTTGCTAACAGAGAGTTTGATAACCAGGACAGTTTGCTAACAGGGACAGTTTGATCATATGTTCCAAGTACAAACTCAAAATACTAATGGAAGATAGGTGATTCTCATGCATTGGAGACATAACATATACATTTTCTTGGAGAGGCCTAAGACTGAAGCATAGCTTGAAATTCTTTTTTATCACAGATTTTCTTGACAACACGTTGACATTCTTTTTACTTGCAGATTTCCACAGGCTTGGGGTCCTCTGGAAATTCTTCTGGAGTACTAGCTTCTGGGTTATGATCTTCCAGTGATTTTTTTTTTTTTAATTATTTGTGTTTATTATTATTATCTTCTCACTGAACGTCTTGGTAGGCTAAAATTTCACCTCATCCCACTCTAAAGTAGAATGATTTAAAGAAAATGATTTGTTGATATTCCTACCTGGGAACAGAACTGGCAGTTAAGTTCTCATATTTGATTGCTCCTAGGATTAATCATTACATCATAGTTGTGCATAGGTTATACAATTAGAAGATATATACAGTCATGTAAATCCCTTATCACTGGGAAGTGCAAATGTCATAATTCAACGGAGCACTTGCTGTACTACCATTAAGGTGCATTACAAAACACGAAGTACAAGTTTGATACATCTTTGAAGTCAAGTCCACTAGGAACTACGAACTATGTCTGATCAAAGAGATTTCTATAGGTCTAACAAATCCACAGTTGTGAATAATTATTCCCTACAAATACATGCCCAAGTGGACAAAGTTGCATTGGATCTTGAGCATTTTGTTAGCTACTTGAGCACTGAAGAGGTGCCTTTTCCATAATGAGTAGGGTCCCGGCTAATGATCATCAACATTGCTACTTGTGCCATCTCAATGCTCAAGACAAGGCTTTGATTAGTGACAAGGTACAAGTCAGTGAGTGTGAGAAATAAGGGAAAGGTGCTAAGTTTGGCTATGCCACTGCCACAACTACATCTAGTAGAGCATACTTTGGATGAAAAGGTACCCTGCATCCTCTTGGGGTTATCTAATGAAGGATGGAACATCCAGTGATATTTATGTTTCCCAATGTTTTGGGATGGCCTTCAAAGCTAATGAATGATGACCCTCCTTGTTCTACGATGGTGCAGGTGTTCAAGTGCCATATCATTTATTGTTCATTGTTTTGTTGATGTGACTCACCCTTCAAGGTTTTAATTATGTTGATGGATGTACTGGACTTTGGGCCAAGGGTCTATTTTGTTCATAACTTCATATTTTAGTTGTATCTAGGCATTTAGTGCATAGGGGATTTTTAATGTTGCTCCTATGTAGACATTATGGTGGTGGTCCATCTATTCAAGCCACACATTCACATAATGGGTAGTGGATGATGGATCTAGTGGGTAGGTATGGGTTTGTTGGAGGGCTACATGTTTGAGGTGGCATTTAACTAGAGGGAGGAAGATGGATAAAATCAAAATCTGTGACCAAGTTCCTAGTGCAGACAGGGAACCTTGGAGGGGTTGTTAAACCAATCTTTGTACGAGGAAGAAGGGAGGCAACCCTGTGCCCCCAACATGGCTGACATAGAGGGGATCAGAATATATGCAAAAAAGATAGAAGTCAAAGGCCAAGGAGAAAGCAGATGAACCGAGTAGATTGCATCAGATCTTTATAGGGGGTGCTCAACACAAGCTACTGCACTTGTTCAAGTGAACCCAATCACATTAACTACAAAAAAGGATTTGAATAAAAGAGAGAAGCATCTTTATGTTGGCTGCCTCTAAAAGAAACAAAAGAAAATATTAGAGTGTGATAGGAGAGGGTATTTTCATTTGAGTGCAATGCTTAATAAAACTTAGACGACCATTTTTCCCTGAAATGCAATAAAGAGAAGCATTAGAACTTACTACACTGGAAATTTGCACAAGAGACAAATAAGCTCAAACAAGATAATAGGATAGTGCTTAAAACACAATTAATAGACTTATAAACATTTATCAAATACCATCACACAATTGGCATGGTTAATATCAGCAAAAGGCACGACTATTAGTGCAGCAACGATGAAGCATTTGGCACATGAAGAATACAACAATACAGCAGCTAGATACAGTATTTGAAAATGAAAAATAGAAGATACTAGAATGCCATAGTCGACATTGTAACATAGTGCTTGGCACAGTTAAGAAAGAAACACAATGAATTATTTCATTCGACTTATGTCTTGATTTGTAGATGGAAATGCAGTTTGTGTGGAGAACTAGTGTAGTAAGGGTATCTCAGATGTCGAGCTTTGTCTATCTCATGATAACTTCAATGGTCATAGAGACAAACTTTGAACAGTGGAACTAACAAAGACACTATTTGAAAGAAACCAGGGGATGGGGCCTGAAATTTCTTGACAAAAGCCTTCATAATTCAAAATCAATACATTCACATGATCAAGAGGACTTTTGCAAGTGAGAATGTAACAATAATTTTACAGTGAGCCCTACCCCAATTTCAACATGACGTCGATAAAAATGCTATTATGATGGCCCTCCCAAGAATGATTGGACTGAATTTCAACTTACAGTTCAGTCTTTCCACTACTTGTAAACATGGATATCTTCAATTTTGAGGGTTGGAAAATGTGTTTTTTAATGCTCCAGATGTTATTAACAAATGGGGTTTATGTTTTGCAGGTTAGGTATTGTGCTATTGAACAAAATCTATGGCCATTTTGATGACTTATGATGGAACTTACAGTTCAGTCTTTGCACTACTTGTAGGCATGGATATTTTCAATTTTGAGGGTTTATATGTTGCTTCATTGTGAAGGAAAATGTGTTTTTTAATGCTCTAGATGTTATTAACAAACGGGGTTTATTTTTTTCAAGTAAGGCATTGTGCTATTGAACAAAATCTAACCATTTTGATGACTTATGACGGGACTTACAGTTCAGCCTTCACAACAAAGACACAGTGAATTATTTCATTTGACTTATGTCTCAATTTGTAGATGGAAATGTAGTTTGTGTGGAGAACTAGTGTAGTAAGGGTATCTCAGATGCCGAGCTTTGTCTATCTCATGATAGCTACAATGGTCATAGAGACATATTATGAATAGTGGAACTGACAAAGACACTGTTTGAAAGAAACCAGGGGATGGGGCCTGAAATTTCTTGAAAAAAGCCTTTAGAATTCAAAATCAATACATTCACATGATCAAGAGGACTTTTGCAAGTCATAATGTAACAATAATTTCACAGTGAGCCCTACCCCAATTTCAACATGACGTCGATAAAAATGCTATTATGATGGCCCTCCCAAGAATGATTGGACTGAATTTCAACTTACAGTTCAGTCTTTCCACTACTTGTAAACATGGATATTTTCAATTTTTAGGGTTGGAAAATGTGTTTTTTAATGATCTAGATGTTATTAACAAACGAGGTT
Organism: Pinus taeda; assembly: GCA_000404065.3. NCBI lineage: Eukaryota > Viridiplantae > Streptophyta > Pinopsida > Pinales > Pinaceae > Pinus > Pinus taeda. The sequence goes on along the minus strand of APFE031625665.1, from coordinate 97,875 downwards.
TATGTTTTGCAAGTCAGACATTGTGCTATTGAACAAAATCTATGGCCATTTTGACGACTTATGATGGGACTTACAATTCAGTCTTTACACTACTTGTAAGCATGGATATTTTCAATTTTGAGGGTTTATATGTTGCTTCATTGTGAAGGAAAATGTGTTTTTTAATGCTCCAGATGTTATTAACAAACGGGGTTTATGTTTTGCAGCTAAGGCATTGTGCTATTGAACAAAATCTATGACCATTTTGACGACTTATGATGGGACTTACATTTCAGTCTTTCCACTACTTGTAAGCATGGATATTTTCAATTTTGAGGGTTTCTATGTTGCTTCATTGTGAAGGAAAATGTGTTTTTAATGCTCCAAATGTTATTAACAAACGGGGTTTATGTTTTGCAGGTCAGGCATTGTGCTATTGAACAAAATCTATGACCATTTTGATGACTTATGTTGGGACTTGTTACAACAGATAGTCCATGCCCAATGATATCAAAATCTTCTATTCATGAAAAATAAAGAGGGTGGTTTCGTATAAATATGGAAGCCTCTCAAATTAGTCTTCCTGAGAAAAAGGTGAAAGTTATTGTTGAGAAATTGGCTAGGGATAGGTCACTGAAAGAACCACCAATTTGTATCTTTTCTGGATGTAATCTGGGTATCTCTCATCTCAAGCGTTCTTGTGGTAATATGCTATTGAAAATAATAAGACTTGTGGTAATATGCCATTGAAAATACACCAATTTGTATCTGTTCTGGATGTAATCTGGGTATCCCTCATCTCAAGCATTCTTGTGGTAATATGCCATTGAAAATAATAAAACGTCCTAACATTTCTACTAAGGAAATGCATGGTAAAGATGTTTCGGAAGTGATAAAGGTTTTTCTGCTTATCAATCTACTTCAAAGAACTTCAAAGCAAGACAAAATGATTTCAAGTAGTTGGAACAATCTTAAAGAGGACGAGGATATGGAAACAACAAAATGTACATTTATTTTATTCCTATCAGAATGATATGTCAAGTAGCTTGTATTTTTCAATCATGTACATTTATTTTATTCCTATCATATAACTTGGATTGCAAAAAAGTGCTCTTAAGACATTGTGTTCTCATTGTGCAGATTCATGCAAAGCTCATGTCATGGTTGTAGCTTGTAACTGGCTGTGATCTGATTGGTTGGCTCTCCTGCTTCTCATTGTGTAGAGTCCTGCAAAGCTCATGTCAAGGTTGTAAGTATAGGAATCCATAGACAGTGCCCTTACAAGCTTGGGTGAAGATCGCTCAACTTAGTTGTCAAAAGAATAATTATTTTCTCGACCAATGAGGTAAAATGGATTCACCTTTATGATAGCATGAATACTAGTATTATTTCAGTGATTTCTGAGGCATTTCCATTCACATCTTATGATAAATAAATGTCTTTCAACTATTTCAATCACAGTACAATCACTACCTTGACTGCTTTAAAGGGAATTCACTACTCAAATGGATTTGGTTAGCACTCCCTAAATACGATTGTGGGAAGATTTTCTAGTTCAATCCTAAAAGATTTTATAGTTCAATCCTAAAAGATCTTATATAATGGAATATGACAGTCCTGCTATTTTTTATGCCTACGATCCAAATTTATTCCTCAAACCAGATGGGATAAGGAAGTCTCATCCTTTTACTGTCAATATTCATCTGGAAGACAAAGTTATTGACATATGTGATGGATATTCCTTGGTAGAGCAAGGCTTAATGTGCAAAGGTGGTGGTACGCAAAACAAAGAAAGGAAAAAAAAGATGGAGGGGATAAACAGAAATGTCTCCTCTCGTTTATATATTTTGTTGATTTGAAAAAAAGCTTACTCATTTTCTTTCTTCTTCATTGTCTGTTCGTTGTCCCATTTTCCGCTGTTGTTGACTTCTTTTTCTTCGAAACCAACCCATTTCTTTATCTCTTTATGTCCTCATCCATTCTCTTTCAAAATGTTTTGATTAAAGGTTTGCTCCATGAATTTCACATAAACTCATCATCGATACCTATTGATCTTCACCATTTGAGTCTCAGCATTACAATTTTTGTCTCTCATACCTATTGCCATGGTTCTTTCATACCTTCATTACAAGATAAATTTGTGTTTAAGTGGACTGCTTCAGATTGTAAGCCACAAAAGGGACATAAGGTCATCGACAATTCAACAAAAGTTATACACACTAAATCATTGAAAAAAGTGTGGGAAATGCATACCCAATATGATGCAACCAATACTATTATAGTTGATTGTTTAATTGAGAGAGTGAAAGAGAATCCGAAAGAAAATGTGATTCTTCCCCCTCCACTCATTGGAGCAAATCAAGGGGATAATTGGTTGATCCATGAGCTATGGAGAATATTGCATAAACTCAACAAGGCTACGGATGTGCGAGCTATTCTGAAGGATGTCCAATTATATTTAGAAGTACCTTAAGATTACATATGTCTATATCATGTTGTTATATGTATGACATCATGATTGATTACTTTTATTTCACAACACTAATAAAAGAATTGTTGATTTGGTTTTTCATTACTAAAAATAAAATATTTTTATTTTCTTTATTTTTGGTGAGATGAATGGTCATTTAATTTTTTCATATCAAAATTTCCCATGATATATTTTTTGTTTTACAATGGATTACATTGTATGTAAATTTAATAGGTAACTATTCTATTTGTTCTAATTAGATCATTACAATTATTTTCTTTAAATGTGGTTTAAGTTATTGTTATGCCTCTTAGAAATTAGTAATTTGAAGGATGACCCATTGCATTCTTATAACCCTTTTTATTCCATATAAGTTGAAAAATTATATTAAGTTGTATGTAACACCAACAATAAACATACAATTTGCACTAAAAGAAGCACAAAAAAAAATAAGGTAGAAACTCTATAAATTAGCATATAATTAATTAGGTTTGAAATTTAAAAATTGTGTTATATTGTATGTGAAAATTAATAAAAAATTAGTTTGTTTAGTTGTGCTAGACCATTATAATTATATTTTTCAATTTCAATTATATAAATCATTATAAGTCTTAAAATCAATGATCTAAATGGTGGGTCAATGCTTTCTTATAATACTTTTGTTCCATACAAATTAAATAAAGGTATTAGGTTGTATGTATAAAGTAAACATATTATTTGTTTGTTCATTTTAATGGGGCAATTGTATTTGTATTTTGTGATACTTTGAACTCATTGTAAAATTACTTTGCATACAAATGGAAACTATTCATAATAAATATTAACATCATTTTTAAAATGATAGGTCTTTATGTCCTTAAGCAATGAAGTGTTGAAGTGGAGATATGTTAATATCATACATGTGGTTGCAGTGCAAATGCAGATGGGGATTACTACAAGTCAAAATATGTTGTTCATATTCGAAATGGAAGGAGTATTCTTCCAATCATACACCAAAGATGAACAAGATTTTCATATTCAAAGAGAACGAGACTGGCAGTTTGGTGATAGGTCCTATTTTTTAAGGCCTTTTCATTCAGAAGTATTAAAATATTTCTTAAGAAATTATGATGTCGCAATATGGACATTAAATGTCACTAACAAGTACATCTAAAAAGTAATTGAAAAATCAAATATTGATATAGAGGACTTTAAATTTGCATGGGATAGATCTCATTGTCATTTGCAAACAAAATTGGAAGCAGGGAGAACAAGACAATTTGATGAGAAAAAGTTGATTAATGTGTGGTGCCAATATGGAGATAATTATGAAGAATCAAATGTATTGCTAATAGATACAGAAAAGCATACTTCTCAATTCATGGGATATCGATCAAACCACATCTTGATAAAATCGTATACAAGAAAAGAGCAAGATACGTGGCTTATGCAAGTTTTATTTCCCTTTCTTAAGACACTTCATCGTATCAAACAAAAACATGAGTACATTCGAATGTTCAATAGAACATGTACTTCGTTGTAGTTCATGGAGATAATTTCTTTTATAAATTTGTTGAAAAGTACATTCCAAATTTTCAATACATTTTGGACATAGTTTTTGTTGAATCAATTTGTATGATTTTATATTTTTTGAAATAGATGGAAATTGCCAATTATATTAATAAGTTTATTTCTTATTATTTATAAATGTTTTTGCAATGACTGTTGTATCGATTTTTTTCTAAGATGTGTGTGTGCGTGCGTGTTCTTAAATGAATTGTTTGCCATTCAAATTATCTTATATGAACCATCTAAGCGTGTTTTTTTTAATGATTTATGCTCAATTATATGTATCAATAATCATATATAAATGTGAAATATAAGTTTTGAAATAGAACTCCTTGCAAACAAAGGTGCTATTCTTACTAAAGAATTTATAACAATTTACTTGATAAACGTTATGTGCATTATTCACTATTCACAATGCATTATTCACTATTAAATTGAATGAGAAATGTGCCATAGGTAAATGATTTGATCTTTTTGAAGCATAAGATATGTGATTTCTCAATTGATAGTTTTCATAAATTTATATGGTTAAATCAATTAATGATTGTAACTGCAATCATATCATATTGGAAATCAATAAGGCACAAAGTTAGTTATTCATTGTTTACATATAAAATGCACTAATATGAGTGCATAAATGTGATATGTAAATTCTTTAGATAAAAATATATTGTAAATAATTTTGCATTTCTTAAAAAAACATATATGAGGATAATGATTGATAAGTGGATTATCAAGGTTTGATTAGATACTATCATGTATTAATTATGTCATTGAAAGTTTTGAACCGTAAGAAATCTAATTTCATTATTTAAAGTCATTTTTTTTTTGTAAATTTGTCTTTTAAATAAACTGAAATTATATCACTTGAGCTATAATTATATTATTGACTTGTACTTAGTTATGTCCATTAATATGAGTATATAAATGTGATTATAATAGCCATATACTATGATGCATTTTTTCAAAAAATAAGTCTTTTAATTTCTTGATAATAAGTATTAAGTGGACTATTTAGGGTAACGGGTTATGACTCATAAGTGAATACTACTCGTTAAATTGCAGGGCATTCAATTTTTAACCCATATTTTTTTTTCATATATCTTGAATCAACTATTTGTATATGCAATCATCTCATCTCATTTAATTAATAAGGAATCCATTTATTGACTTTTATTTGTCTATCACGTAATCTATTAAGACTATATTAATCTCATATTGTATTGTTTTGATACAAAACTCTATGAAAAACAAAATTCTCTTCTTAATAAAACATGGAATAATTAATTAACAATGTGTTAAGTAGACCATCTAGACTCATTAAATAGATGGGTAAAAAATGGTTGTATTTAAACTTTTTGCACCATAAGACATTGACTTTTCAATCCATATTAGCATTTTGTCATTTTCAATTCATAAATAGTTTCTTTATGGTTTAAATAATTTCATAGAATCCAATATGACTTGAAGAATTCTATTTGGCTATATGCATTGATAGAAGTTCATAAATGTGATGCAATTTTTAAATGTAACTCTTAATGTATATATATGTATATATATATCTCTTTGACAAAACAAATTATAATTAAGTGATAATGAGTTTTAAGTGGTCTATATAAAGCCATTTATTGACTTTTATTTTCATATCATGAGGTTTAATCTAAGTGTGTAAATGTGACACTTTTTTTTTAAATAAAACTCCATGTAATATGAAATGTTTTTCCTAACAACACATGGAATAATTAATTGGTAATGAATGTTAAGTAGATCGCTAAAGTTATTTCAAGGTACAGGTCATAAATAAATGTATTTAGACTTTATGCAACATATGGCATTTGATTTTCCCACCTTTATTAACATTTGGTAAATTTCAATTCTTAAATAAATTATTTGTAATTGAAATAATCTCATAGAAACCAACAAGACAAGTATGTATTAATTATATTTAGAATGTATGTATGTATAAATGGAATTTATTTTTGAAATAAAGATCTCAATGTAAGTAAAAAATATATATTTTTAGAAAATTAATAATTTAAAACCAATTATTTATGAGTTCTAACTGGTTTATTCTATTTTGAATTGAAAGTTTGACTAACTATGCATTATTAAATCAATTATTCTTATATGTAATCATGTCATATAAGTCAATAAGTCAAGAAAGCATTAATTAATTTTTATTTAACTATCATGTGGTTTAATATGAATGTACAAATGTGAAATTGTTATTTCTATAATAAAAAACCATGTAAAGAAAATGAATTTTCTAATAAAACATGGATTAATGAATTCACCATGAGCATTAAGTAGACTATTTAAGCTCATTCAAGAGATGGGCCATAAATGGATGCATTTAAACTTTTTACACCATATGACATGCTTTCACCATCAATATTAACATTTTGTAAATTTCAAATCTTAAATAAACTATTTGTACTTAAAATAATCTCATAGAATCCAACAAGACTCGGAAGTTATTTATTGAATTTTATTTAGTTATATGTATTCATACAAGTTTAAAAATGTAATTTATTTTTGAAATAAACCTATTAATGAAAGTAAAGATATATCTTATACAAAACTATTTAAGATTAATTGATAATTAGCTTTAAGTGGTTTATTCATGCTACATGAAAAATCCAATGTCATAGATGAATGCCTTTTAATACACATTTAATCTTCAAAATCAACATCTTAATGATAATTTAGAAGTATTTACATTAAGTATTTAATAATTAAAGAACACAGGGACTTATATAAATTTCAACTAAAATACATGAGTTACGTTTCACATTTATTTCTTCCCCATTAAAAATGCTTATCATTTTCTCTTCTTAGTGAAAGTAATGGTCAATCATGGTTTTCCATACTATTGGTTGACACTAAATTTACATCGAGACTATTATTGGTTTTGACAATGTTTACAAGGAGAGATCAATATCCACACGACCATCAATTGTGCTAATATTTGAAAACCCCTGCCTCCACTACTTACAAGAATTCACCACTAAAGTTTCTTGTTTACTTCATTTTGTGACATTGTCCATCATAATGGAATGAATTGAATACCCATTTAAGAACTCTCATTTGATATACTTGGATTTGAGTGGAGATAGACCAATGGTGCCTAACCTTCTTGAAATACATAGATCAACAATGTATAACCTTTATAGTAGATGCCTGCATTCTATGAATATGAATGATGATCCCCTCATTAGTGCTTCATAAAGGCACAAAGGGGCCATAGGAAATTGAGCACAAGAACATTTTACTAAGGTTTTAATAGACTAGTTTCAATGCAATGTAAGGGACACCTATCCTTGTCATTTACAATAAGATCCTCAAATCACCATCATTCAATCAACAAATCCCTTGTAGGTTGTGGGAAAGGGGGTTAGAGTTGCGAGACATAAAATTTAAACATCGATAAATCTAGCATGTTATCCATAACTATAATATCTTGATTGGATGTTTGACATACTAATATGATTTAACTTAAATCAATTTCTTCTAAGAGTTTGATTTCACACTCCTATTGTGTATTGATACTATTATACATAACAACCCCATGTTTGACCTATTCATGATCTCTAATTGGTTAAAAATTACTTGCAAATTATTTTAATGTTGAATCAAGTTAATATGGAAATTTACAAAAAAAATGAATGTTGTTGGAGGCCTTGTAATAGAATACTTCCAAATTTAATGAAATATGTGTTCTATTGTTATATATTCTTCATATGAAGACGTCAAGGTTCACAAAGGTAAATTGGTATGCAATTTTCTTAGGTTTGTGTACATGTTTACCTTGATTTCTCCTTTGTTCCTTTTTCTTATTTCCTCTTTTAGTTTTGTTTTCTTTCTTTTGCAGGTTTTTATGAGTGCAATTTGCAGATTTGATTTTGCTAGCAAAAGCAATTCAGAAAAGAAAATCACCATGATCTATATAGGGAATTTCTTTTGCTCTTCCAATTTTTTCTTCCTACTTCATTTACAATCTTTTTGAAACTAATTGTTAGTCTTAATCTTAAAATATGATCGTTAAAAGACTTGCAAGATAAGATTTAAGAAAAAATGGCAAAAGAATGAAAATTCATATTAAAGCATTTGAATACAAATTTTGAAACTGCATCAATTCTTTTAAAATCAAGAACAGGATGACTCTTAAAAAAAGAAAAAACTTAACTTGATGAATATTTGAAAACACAAACTTAATGTTTTTGTCAAAACATCATCATCTTGTTTGAGTTGTTTTTTTAAAATATTGTTTGTCTTCATTTTTAGTTTTTTCATTTTAAATTTTTGCCCCTTTCAATAGAGTTCATTTCATGATAGATCAATTTACTTTGAAAATCCTCATACATATTATTTTAGTAGCATTATCAACTGTTAGTAAGAGGGCTTTCAATCCAACTCTGGCTTCATACAGGGGAAATCTCTTAACTCTATCTATTCTAGTGAATTTCATTTATCATTAAAGGCATATCCTTGTGGAATCATAAGACTATCTTGCTTCAAATATTTTTCATGAGGAAACACACATTCTTACTAAGTGATTGAGTTTAATTTTTCAAGGAAAGACTTGATTTGAGTTTAACATAATGAATACCTCCCACCCCTCCACATAAAAACCTCTAATTGATAGTTCTAGGGAAAGAATTTGGAGTAAACATTATGAAAGTATTATGTCCATTAAACATAAATCTGTATTACCATCCCACCTCTTTCACTCAAATACATCATAAACTACAAAGCTTGAAAATGCACTTATCAAAAGAATTATTAAAGAGGAAGAATGGGAAATGCAGGTAAACCCGTCGGGGCTATGCTTGCTGGCAGTGTGACTAGTTTTGTATGGCATAAAACACAACTTCATCAAGGTACTGTTCAGGCTTGCTAGAAACGAAGCGATGTTAGAGACAATCATAAAATGAATATATGCTTTATCAAAAACTCCTATTTCTACCTTCTTCTACTCTTATATGAGGTGATTTAAAAAAAAAAATTCCCAAATTTGGATTCATGACTTATACTCGAATATATTTTGAGCACTTATCTTTACAAACTCAAATTACTTAATCTATTTATGTGGGACCTATGGAAATGTTTTACTATTAGACGGTTTCACAAACTCCATTATTTTTAATCTTTGGGTAATTCAAAGTTCATTATATTCAATCAGAGATAACTGGTTCTTCTCCCGTGTGTTGCCATTGTTGTGGTAAAACACAACCCTGCCATTTTTTCACTTTTAAATCTCACATGGGAACCCTTTTAAATGATCAAATTGATAGTACTACTATTGAAATTTGAAACTAAGGAAAGGCCCAAATGAGTTCAAGTTGTTCTTATTTATCAATATGAATTTGTTTTGACCACATTTGGATTAGTCGTCATGAAATGCACTTGTTTTAAGGCTTTTATTATCTCATTTGTTTGATTTTAGATTTTTATATTTATCGAAAAATCTCTTCATTTTTCAACTCCATTCTTTTGGAATTTTGAAAAATTCTTAACCATCGATTCTCTAATGAAGAGGTCCTCCCAATATCATAAAGATCAAATTTTTTGAATATAATGTAAAAGGTTTTAAATCCTAAACTAAGGTTTAAAAGGACATTTCAAGGTTTCTAAATTTAAAAATCAAACCTAGATCTAAAATTCTAAAACTTAGGTCTAAGAACTTATCCGCATTATCTACGACCTAAGTTATAATTTAAGATCTTAAAAAATTAAACCTAAGTCCCTACTCGTAAGTCCTAAAACCTAAAACCTAAGGATAAAACCTTAAAAGCGCAAAACAAATCATATATAAAAATTATCGGACCTAAAAGTATGATATTATACCTTCAAAGGAGAAGAAACATTTCTTTCAACTAAAATCTGAAATACATATTACTCCCAAGGTCGTTGTCTTTAGTATGCACATCATACTTCAATTCACCTTTTTCTTAGAGTTTTCTCATACCTACTTTGGTGGATGGAGTAGCCACATAAAAAATGCACATTTGAAGGAGTTTATAAATGCCCATTCATGCATTTTTTAAACCCATGACATGTCTATCCATGTGATGCAAAACCTCCACACTTTTGGCATAATCCATTTAATTTTTTATCGATGTAAATACTCTTAACATTATCAAAATATGTGACAAGTTTTATAACCATGGTAGCAATGTTTATATTGACACATGTATCAAACCGACAGTTTGTAGTAAATGCATTGGAATTTGTGATTAATCATTGGATTTTATTGTAGGAATCATCAATCAAAGTCAAATATAACAACCCATTCAATACACCGAGATCATTTAGTCACGAAATCCTAGCAAAAGGGGAATACGTAAATTGCCAAATCCTGAGAGGACTGGGACAAAAAATTAAAGTGCAACATTATATAAACCATCAGAAATACATTCGAAAAGGGAGAGGATTTCTTTAAATCAGACTCTACAGGTTGGAGGGTGATTCAGATCTACGCACAGGAGGAGTTGCATTCTAGCCGAGGAGATTCTTTGCTATCATTCAATCTAGACTTATGCATTTCTGTTTTGCATAGAGGAGGTGATTGTAAGGATCCAAAGAGGGTTTTTGGCCTTTGTAATATTGCTTAGCATTTCTACATGCAATTAAATCATAGGTCTCAAATTCTCTAAGACTGCATATTTTGTAAGTAAAGCTTTGGCATTATTATGGATTTCCATTCATGTGTATTTTCACCTGAATGCCGAATTTTTATTTGTGTCCAAGTTTTGTAATTGATTTCGATTTCTATTCTAAAATATATTTCTTATTGATACTTAACATTTCTATTGGTTCAATTTTGATATGATTTGAAGCTTTGCAGGAACTATCTCCAAGAGGCAGAACGAGATCAGATCTATAACGAATTCATAATATATTTGAGATTAAATAGTAATTTCTTATATTTAACTCGCAAATGTATTTTGCTTTTATCCCACTAATTAATATGAATTTCTTCTTTTAATAAATGAAAACTACATGGTGAATTCGATCATAAACCAGTCTTTCCCCCTATTTTTATTTCATTTGCTTTCAAATTAAGAAAGGGCTATCCCATCTCTCCGAGATAGGATTTTTGTTTTAGGATTAATTTTATATTTCTAAATGTAATCTACATAAATTCCTTTTTAGTTAAAGGCAAACATTTTTTGGTTCTCCATGGCAAGATCAAGCTTTTATATTAGTCAATTTTTGATTGATTTTAATCTTTATCCAAAACGTGAAGAAATAAATCATAAAGACTAATGTAATATAATGTATATTAATTCATTTATTATTAACAATTAACATTAGAAGTCATTTTTTCTTTTTCTTTTTAGAGTTAGCCTTAACATACTAATTACTCATTAATTTGTAACATTCACTTTCAATAAATAATAATAATTTAATGTAATTAGAATAATTTTAACTTTAATATGGTAGTATAAGTTAACTACGGTTTTATTAATTGTTTACTTAGAATAATAATATTATTATTTAGTTAAACTTTCATCTTATAGGTTATCATAGATTTCTTAGAATTAACTTTTAGTATTTGAATTATTAATTAATATTTAATATTTAATAATAGCCTAATTTAATTACAATAATTTAATAGATAGTGTATTTAACTAGATCTTAATAAATGTTTTTCTTAGAATAATAATAACATTATTAACATTCATTTTATAGTTTATCACAGATATATTATAATCTCATAATAAACTAGATTAAATATTTAGAATTATTATTAGAACTATATTAGAGATATTTAGGAATATATTATAGTATAAGGTACAGTTAGTTAATTACCATAATAACATAGGATATATTAGTTTAGATTTGACATATGAGATAAATAGGAATACTTTAGCAATTAACAAAGACTTTAACGACAAATGTAGCATTAACAGTGTGTTACTTTAGGATTAATGGATAGTATTAAACTAACAAGTTTCATAGGAATAACACTATCATAGTACCATATAGGATTAACAATTAACATTCATTTAATACTATAAAGTTATTTAGGTTAGAATAGTTAGGTTAATTGTAAGTCATAAGTTAGTCATGGCTTAGCTAAGGCCCAGATCATCTTAAGGATCAACTCTTTTCCCTAATCAACAAGAGTGTTGATTTGATATCTCTTCTCCGTTAATGAATGAAAGTTATATTTTAAGTAATTGGAGTTCGGGAAAAGGTAACTGGACCTAATTTAACTAGTCGGAGCCACTACTCCAAATGGAAAAGGAGCTGCTTTAAGCTCCGGACTGGGTGGTTATCCCCCAATGTTGTTGCAATGATTTTCGAGGCATCAACACTAACCTATAGAGTAAATTATCCTAAAGATGGTAGTAAATAGTGTTGTCACAATCATGAATAGGAATCTAGCTTTGGAACTACTAAAAAGCCTCCTTGAAGTCCTCATCTTCTGCATATGCCTCTCTATATGAATCATGGGTGAATGGTTCCATATGCATTTGAGTTACCAAAGCTATGATATTTGATGTGGGTGGCCTTGGAAGCATGGAGAAAAACTTGATTTTTCTACCCTTATTATAATTGATCACTAAATGAAACTATTGCAGAAACCCCATCCACTTGTAATTCCTTGTACACTATAACTTATTCTAGTCCTCAAAATGCTATAATGGTTGATGATCGGTGTGGATTACTATCTCCATCACCATAAAGTAGTGTTTCCACTTCTTCAAATATTGCTCCATGTCTTAGAGCACCTTGTAATAGGTAGGGTAGTTAAGACTTTTCTCATGAAATAATTCAAAATGGTAACATACAGTCCTTCCTCCTTGCATCAAGATTGACCCCATTGCATACCCACTCGCATCTATCTACACATGAAGGTACTATTGCAAGCTAATAAATTCCAAAATAGGTGCTTGATTAATCTTATTATTTAGCTACTCAAAGGGCCTACGCTGATAATGTCCCCACTAGAAGAACTCTTGCCACTTGTTGTTATGGTGTGGAGTGGTTCCGCTACCACCAAAAATGAGGCTATGAATTTCCTCAGGTATGGTGCTACCCCAATGAAAATCCTAGCCTCAGAAAAATTAATATACATCATCCATATCATAATGGCCTCCATCTTGGAAGGATCTATTTTTTCCTCTCATCCACCTATCACAAACCTCACCAAAAATTGTTGTGAAAAATATTTCTTCTTGATATTTTATTGTAATTGGTGCTTCTTTAATGTCTCAAGCACCTACGTCAAATGAGAGATGTGCTCTTCCAAGGGAGCATTGCCTACTAGTAACAAATGAATATATAAAAAGGCACACTATATCATTCAGTAACCTCATAAATGTAGCCAGTGGAATGCTTAAGCCAAATGGCATGACTAACCACTCATACAAACATTTCCTGGTCTTGAAGGAGATATTGGTAAACACCTTCCTTACCCTCGGTGAAGTGTTCACTTACTAATCCAATATCTCTTTTACAGTTAAAAAAATGGGATAATTTATTTTTTATTTATTTCGGTTTCTTGAAACTCGAAATTGATATCACCATTGTATTCATCTCGATGAGAAGTTTTCAGTGATATAAAATTTCATCTTGATTCAAATTTCGGATCAAAATTTATGGCCCCACAAATTTTAAAAGATAAGTCATTCACTCGCCATGTGGCATCCACATGGCTTGTCTAGTTGGCTTGTCACTACCACTTGGTGCTATGGAATTATCCGTCAACCCATTCATCTGGTCAAGACATACCAACATGTATTTATATGAGCTCCCAACCCATCCATCCTCCCATATTATATACATGAAAACCGTATACAATTGCGAGCTCCACTAACCATGTCACCTCGAATGGAAAGGGCTCAAAAGTAACACCACAAAGTAAAAATCGGTACTTTTCCTTCTTAAGTTTTGAGGTTTGAGGGATATGATGCCCTAGAAGAAACTAGTGCGGAAGAAACTCCATTGTACCTTATTCCTAAATCATCTAGGTTAGAGGTTCTAAGGGACATGCCACCTTAAATGAAACCTGCCTTGCATGAAACTTTCTCTTAGCATAACTAGTTCTCGACGAAAACTACAACCTCAGAGAAAACCCTTATTGACATCACCTCGGGAGAATAGCTAGTGCATTCCACAAGGTTTAAGTATGAGATACAATGGTTTTCATCTCTATATAGGATCTATAGTGACCAATAATAACATTACCTTTGCCCTCCTCCATGATGTCACATGGGGAGGCCTTCCGCTATTGTGTTTCTGATGCAAGGTTCCCATTATTGATCTGGTAGTTCTAGCGAAAACAACTTAAACTATGGTGTGCAAGAGGTCACCCCTTCCCTGTTGATGTCACAGGGGTGGGGGGTTGTAGAAGAAGCACCATCTTTCATTCCAATGTAATCCTTACCATTAATTTCAACTCCACGTGTTAACACATATTATACAATATTTGTATAATGCACATGGATATATATATATATAGATATCTATATATATATATATATATATATATATATTGTTTTCATCGAGGAAAGCATATTTATAAGCTTAAACCACACCATATAATATGACTGTGACATGGTTTGACAAGAGTACAAGTCAAAGCTCATCCCAACCTCTAGTAATAAAAATCATGTCTATCACACAAGGCCCGACCCTGACCTTCCAAACCCTCGATAGACACACAAGGTTAACCCAACCTCTGAATTTTATCAAAACCATCAATCAGTATCAACCTCCACTTAGTTAACAAAACCATAGGGTTAGCCCCAAACCTGACCTTGTTCATACATACATGTTCATGCGCGTATTCACAAGGCTTGAAAGGAGGAAGCTAGAAAATGATAGTTTTTCATATAAAGGTACCTCCCATGTCTCATTTCCCATTATGATGTTATGTATTTGGGTTATAAATAGGATAAGGAAACCCTCTTACACAAATTGTTGAGTATTCTTGGTTGAGATCACTATGGTTCTTCCAAAAACATGGATTTAATAATCCATAGAGGGTCACTTATGAATATCTTAACCATGGATTGGCCATGGTGGTTCTACAATCATTTGGACCTACATCAGAGTTAAACCCTTGTCTTTGGGGTTTTGTGAGACAAGCACAGGTGTTATCCCTCTTGAGCTTACAACTAGATTATCATCCCTACTTTCTTGATGGCAGAAATATAAGATACAAAACAGTGAGTTATCTATCCATGCCAAATAATTGTCAATTTAGACCAGGGACTCATTGATTTCAGACTAGGGACTTTTCGATTTAGTCCTTTAGAGGGCCATGGTCTCCCTCGGTGATCAAATCGACATGGAAAAACCCATAAAAGTAACCAAATCACATAGAGGAGTCCGATCCATAGGGAAATAGGTTCCCATCATTGAAACTGCATTGAAACAAAATCATGCTAAACCATGAAGCGTAAAACTAAGTCATCAAATCCCTTTAATAAAATTTCATATCCAAGGTTGGAGAAAGTGGAAATACCAACCCAAGAACCTAGGCATGTGTTATTGAAAAATTTAACGAAATATACATGTAAAATAGGCATGCCAATAGGGTTGAGGAGGAGGAGGAAACCTCCAATATTCTACCCTAACACCATAGGGAGTGCTACTACGAGTTTGTAATGAAAACAAGTTCAAGTTACTACAAGTTATGAAGGAAACACCATATAGGATATTATGAGGAAATAAACAATATATTAATCCTTTGTTGGAGTATCATTAAATCTCATTGCCTTGACTATAACCAATCATTGGAATAAGGATTTGACACCTCATTTCTAACATCGAGAAAACATGTCTGATATAACACCCATCATTGAATAAGTTGACCCCATCATGTGAATAACCAAGATGTATCATGGTGTCAACTACAAGAAACATAATACCAATTTATTAAACTGATGAGGTTGTGCCTTACACAACACAAAAATATAAGGTCTATTTGGATTTAAGTGCTTCATAACATGAAAATGCAAACCATGAACTAGGGTATACATTAATGAAGACTTGGAGAACACCACCATATATAAAATAACAATTCAATAAGGATAAGAGAGGAGAAAGTGCTTAGTGTTACAACATAGCAACATAAATAATGTTAGTGAGGGCTTGCGATCAACATAATTGATAGGCCTCTAAATTAGACATATGTTAAGGCCCATGCCCATAAATTAAACATAAATTAAGGTCCATCTAACCATCCTTCAGCATATTAAACCTCTCCTCTTGCATTAGATAATTTATTTTTAACTTTAATATATTCATTAGGAAGGTTTATGAATAATTGGATATTTGTGCCTAATATTATTTTATTTTTGTGGAATATTATGACAATATTGGGAAGATTATGAAGATTTGGAGGAGGAGATAATTTAGGGATTTGTTCCTTACTATAGGAGGATCAATAATAAATAATAAATCAATAGGATATTATGGAATTATGGCACAAATTATGGAACTCCAATGGTTGATAAAATCTAGGAATGTGTTCCACTAATCAAGGGACCAGATCCACTAATCAAGGGATTTTGGTGGGGAAATCTTCCTCCATTCATGGGGAATGATTCCTAATCATTTTGTATAAGTAACAAGTCGAATTTTCCTCTAGATATAGATTTTCATTAGTGTTCTTGTGGAGAGAACTCGTATTTCTGCAGCTCCATTGTATTTTATTGCAGGGATGTAATCATATTGATGGAATAATGAAGATTGGTGTCATTTTCAACTTCTAAATATTTTTCTCCTCCATAGGTGTTTGATTTTCCTTTGGCTCAGCCATCCTAGGAACCTTAGAGCCCTTTCGTATCAATTTCATTCCTTCTTTTCACTTCTTGTTCACATGCGTCTCTTGTTTTTATTTCTTTTTATTCCTACATTTAGTATTAATGATTTCTTGTTGTAGGATTGAGTTAAATGGTTGATGTAATTTATTTTGCAGGATCACAAGCACTATTGCATCCTTGGAAAATCTTTGGAAGTTTGTATTAATAATTGAACTGCTTGGATTAGTCTTCGTATTCCCAAATCTAGATTGTTGGACCTCCTTTTTAGCAAAGAACAATAAATTTATACTATTTTTTAGAGCATGCTAACAATCTTCAAATGAGTTGGTTACACTTGCATTAGATCACAACAAAATTCTAGTGCACAACAAAAATTACCCCATTGCATTTGCACTTGATTTGGTTAGGCATTTTTTAGATTTACTAAATCACTAGTTCTCAAATTTCTAGGTTTTCGACTAGAAATGTTTTTCTATTTTTTAGAATAGGTTAAGTTAGGTATTTTTGAGTGATTCTACTTAGAATGGGGACCCAAGACATGCTAGTTAATAACAAATTTTTTCCCATCCAATTTGGATTTTATTTTCTTAGTCATTCGATGAATTATAGTAAATCTATACATCCTGTAGTAAACCACTGTAGCATCCCATAGGAAAGCCTGTTTTGGGCCTGAATTGAGAAAAATCATCATTGAAGCCGGGGTTAGGCCTCTACTTGACCTCCATGTCATCAAGACCACCTTAACCCTCTTGCTCCACACTTAGGTCAACATTTTACCTGTTTTCAAGAGTAGGATTTGATTTCCATTTCTTCTATCTTAAGTCTTGCATTAGATCTCATGAATGTTTCATCTTATTCTACAAAGTTTTCCTCATGCATGAAGTAGAAAACCAGCTCATGAAATTCTGTTTCTCTTAGATAATTGAAATTCTTCTTGTTTGCATGATTTTTGGGTAAATATCAATATTTGATGCAGTGCAGGTGTTTCAGGAGTATAGAGAGATTTCATAGTCATCAACTTCATCCCAACTTCATCCATCCATGGTCCTCACTTTCTTTCACTATAACCTCACCAATTTCATCATTTCACAAGGAAACTTCTCCAAGATTTTTGAGCAAATATAGCCATCTCCCAACTTTGCTTTTGAGTTCTGAAGTGGTCATAGGAACTCCCTTGCCTCATTCCATCCACGAACCACCTTCCCTAAGATCTCCATCACCTTCAACATCCATCCTTTTGCTCTCGGCTATATCTTGTAGGTTTTCAGCGGATCCTGTAGGTTTCCAAGGGATCTTGTAGGAAATATTGTAACATCCTGTAGGAAATCCTGTTTTTGGGCTGAATTGAGGAAAAATCCTCTAAGAAGCTAACAAAGGGTCCCTACTTGTCTCCCAAGCCTTTTGACCATTCACCATCATCTCCAAGCCACTTGCCACATCACCAAAAGAGATTAGCTTTCACCCTCTCACATGAAAAGAAGACAAAAAGAAAAATAGATTTATTTTATTCTCTTACATGCACAATAATAGAAGGTTTGATGGTTTGAATCTACATTCTTAGGATAGTAGGATTGCATACATGTTAACTTAGCATTATTTTGAAGAAAATCCTCTTAACAGTTAGTTAGAAAATGGTGTGTTTTAGCATTTTATTTCAGTCTCTTTCCTTGTACTTTATTTCTTGTAATAGGTTAAGGTTCCATCTTGAAAATTTCATTTTCTGCAAATAGTTTAGGATTTGGCTTTAGTACATGCACTCCATTACATCATGACAGAAAAGGAAGGACACATTGTATGCCACACATATAGTACTGATACCTCTTAAGTTTGTATGAACCTCGGGTTGATAATTGATGTTGGTAGCCTTGGGAGTTGTAACATTCTTTTTGCAATACTGAGGCTCATCACTTTTTGGTGTCGTTTCCAGGGAGGTGTCACAGTATGCATTGTTTTCTTTCCTAGTTGCTTCATTTATTTTTACTTTTTGCAAAAACAAAACATAATTGCATTAGGCATATATCATTTCAAAAATATAAAAGTGTATTGCATTAGTGTTTTCATTCAATCATAAAAACCAAATAATCTCCAACACCAACCCATGCCTCCCATTTGATCACGTGGTGTAGTAAGAGCCACATCACCATTCACTTTTGTAGGTAGAAGAAGAATATGGAAAAGAATGTAGATTAAATAGATGGAGATGTTGACAATGATGAAGATCCTCTTGGATTTCCCATTCAAGATACTGCTGGTAGTGCACACATGAAGAACATCTGTCAATATTTTCTTCCAAAATTTCATTGTCCAAGGTTAGAGGATCCAAAAACCTTCCTCTTTGAATTTGAGATTTTTTGTATATCTTATGGTTACTTATTAAAAACTCAAAAATTGAGATTGTTTCCAACAAATTTGAAGGATAGATCTCTTATATGGTTCATGAGTTTAGGGACTAATTCAATAAGATCATGGAATGATATGACAAATATATTTATAGAAAAATATAAATATCATGATCTTAAAGAAGAAATATTTAGAATGAATCAAAGAGAAGATGAGAGCCTTGAGGATCTAATAGAGGTTCATGTACAATGTTAAGAAGGGAAAACTACATCATTTGGATCCGACACACTAAAAACCCTCTTACTTAGAACAATTAGGGATGAGTGGATTGATTTCCTTGATCTCATGAGTAGAGGTGATGTATACCAATTATCATTTGAAGAAATTTATGAAACATGCAATCACATATCAAGAGGAAAGGCAAGAGTAGGTAAATCAGCATCAAGGTCCGTAAGTCAAACTAAACTTGGAAATTTGTTTGATGATTTTAAAATAGAAATTCTTAGCAATCTAAGCAAACAAGTAGAAATGTTAAGAATTCAAGATGAAGAAAAAGAAGTTTTTGATATTTGTGTTGTCCATGTAGAATCACACGATGTTAAACATTGTCCATCATTACCAAGGTTGAAGGAAGTTTACCAAGAGTAAAATGGAGCAAGTCAATTGGCAATGTGGCTATGTTATGTAGCTCCAAGAGGACCATGGCAACCTATTCAACCTAACATGATGCAAGATCCAAATTCACAATTTCAATCTTATGCACATCCACCTAAAAGTAATTGGAAGACACCCTTTCCTTGGAAACGTTGTCCATCTCAACCCCAAAACCAATCTTGGAAACAAGGTTGGAAAGGAACTTATGGGAGCCATCCATGATATCCTCAGTATTTTCGTTAATATCCTCCATACCAAACTCCATGTTATCCTTACCATTCACCTCCACCACAACCACAACCCCAACCACATCCATCTCAAATTTCCACTCCCACTCAACTACATGTACCGCCATTTCAAAACCCACACATTGAGGTAGCTTAGCCCACTTATAATGCTGAGGTACAACACTTCTAAACATCTCCTCTTGAGATCAATGGTATTCACCATATCTCATGAAGAGTATTGGAAACAACATATTATCTTGGTATCATTGAAGGACCACATCCAGAAGAAGAAGATTCAAATGAGAAGACCACAAACCATGGGCTACAATTGATGAAGAACAGACATCAAAATTAGAGATTAAGAAAGCTCCCTCATGGTTATCATCAAGTCCTCCGTGTGTTCAAGAGAACAGTCAGCAAAAAGATGAAGATTTGAAGGTCATGGAACAAGAAGACATCCAAGATGATCCAAATTAGCAAGTGGACTAGGGGCATTACAATTATATTAAAAAATGGTTCCAGATAGTCATTAAGTTGCAGCAATACCCTCTTCTTAAAATGTGCTTGATATCATCAAAATAAAATAATTTGATCTTTCAAATCCAGGTACATGTCAAAGCATACATTTCAAGCCTCCACATGATTTTGTCTATCATCTTAATGTGCACATGGCTCCATTGGAAGTATTCTTATACTTGAAAGTGGTTTTGTTTTTTAAGTAGGGTAGGGTAGAAGAAAAGATAAAAAAATGATGAAAAATAAGAGAAAAAATAAAAATATCAATTGAAAACCTCCTAGGAGGTGCCTGAAATTGGATCATTGATTGAAAACCTCCATGAGGCTATCAATGGGCTGAAAAAAAAGGAAAAAAAGATAAGAAAGAAAAGATCCTAGGTGAAAACCTCCTTTGAGGCGCCTAGGTAGACCTACTAGTTGAAAACCTCATTGAGGCAGCTAGTAGACCTAGAAAAAAAAAAGAGAAAAAAAAAATCCTTGCTCCATGCATCTCTTTGATGAATGCATGTACTCTCCAACATCCGCAAGCAACAAGAACAAGGTTGTACCAAAAGGAAAATTGGTTAATCCTAGTCAAAAGAAGTCAAATTTTGACTTTGTCCTCCTTTGCTCAAATTCTCCAACAATGCAAAGGCCATGCCAATCCATCAGCTCATCTATTTTCATTATCCACCCATCATTTTCAAGCTTCTACCATTCAATTTGCTTGTTGTCCTAAAAAACTATAGGATGCTTTATTTTACCACAGGATACAAAAATACATAGAGTAGAAATTTGTTTTTGCCATAACTTAAAAACCATGCATCCATTTGCCAAGTTAATTCAGTGGGAGATGCATATGGATGGTGGTAACATTCTCAAGCAATTTCAGAAAATTCTAGTGAACAGTTTTCGAGAAATAAGCCTCCATCACCTACAACCATTTTTTCATTTTCTTGATATTCATGCATCCATTCAAAAATATGCTTCATGGGGAGATGCATATGAATGATGGTAACACACCCAAGCAAGTTCATAAAATTCTAATTCATAGTTTCAAAGAAATCAACCTCCATCAGGTTCAACCATTTTTAGTTTTTCTCTAGATTCTTGCATCCATTGACCAAATTTTTTTTATAAGGAGGTGCATAATGATGATGGAAACATGTTGAAAAATTTTCAGGACACTCCATTCTACTGTTTGGGAGATATGGACAAACCAAGTTGTTGTCCAAAAAACCTACAAGATTCCCTGAGATTCTACATGATACAGAACAACACCCAAAAGATTAGTAGTGAGCAGTTTTAAAAGGGAAAAACAGAGGTTGGATTCATCAACCAGTGTTAAGGAGGTAGGCTCCACATTTCCCCACATTTTTCCAAGTGAAAGGAGCATAAAAAACCCTTCTAGTTTGTTGAAAGTGATTACAGCATAAGGGAATTATATACATGTAATTTTTAAATTTGGTATGGGACCTATACAAACCTCCATCCATTATAGAAAAATGACAGGGGGAACCCATAAACATAGTTAGGATTCATCAACACCATCCTATACTAGAGATATTCACAAGGCACAATTGGATGGGTATCTTTGAAAAACTGAGGGGATATGATGATGAAGTAGTCAAAGATTTGCAGTCAAATTCAGCATGGAGATCCAGAGGTCAAAGAAGCTCCTCCAGAGCTTAGTAGCAGCAACAAGATCATCAACATCACCATCCAACACCTAACATCAACATCAACTCAGCAACAGCATGTAGGTCTCTCCCTCCAACAACCATCAGGTAGGTACAGGTATGCAATATTCTTTACCTCTTCTCTTGAGCATATTATAATTGGAGATTTGTTGCCAATGCATGAGAGATGAGGTTTTATAGGCTAAGGATGGGTCAGTAATCTCAGTTTCCTTCAACTAGTTAATTGCAGCTCACTCCTTCACTCATGCACTGTTGAAAATTCAAATTATGAAGGGTGATGATTTCAAGGAATGAGGACAACAATTAAAAGACGAAATTGCTGCAAAGGCCAAAGTCACCACAACACTCCAAGCCCTCCATCCACTTCATATTCACTGTCTATTCATCATTCATCCATCCCATTTCATTCTTGAAAAAAACAATTAGAGCGTCCTCTCCATTTTCAAAGACCTACACTACTCCCTCTAAACCCTAGCATCATCATCCAATCCCTCTCCATCATTTCTTGTCACTCCCATATAGTTAGAAGAACCTAAAAGAGAAGGAATGACTACTAAAAGAAGGCAAAATGTTACTACAAGAAGGAATAAATGAACAAATTATGCTAAACCCCAAGATGGAAAAGCTTTTTTAGAGAATTCCAAGGCCATTAGGTAGTCATCTAGGCCACAAGAGAGAAGAACAAGGCAACAAAAGGAAATGATGCATTCACCATCAAAACAAAACTCAAACTGTCGTGATGAAAAGATAATTTCCAAGATATCTCCAATCTCTTTCTAGCTTTTTTCCAAGACCTAAAAATGGGAAAAAGGCATGGGACTCAAGTTAAGGGCCTGTCCTAGGCTCAAAATATCATTTATGCTCAAAAAGGGTTTCATGTAGTTTTGACAGGAATTACTATAGGATGTCCTATTTCTCATCTAAATACAGTTTGAAGGTGTTAGAGGTATCCAAATGGTGGAATAAGGTGGAAAAAGGTTGATAAGGGTGTGGAAGACTTTACCAAATTGAAAAATATTCAAGAACCCATCTTGAATAAGGGGAAGAAGGCAAGCTAATGGTCTTAACAAAGAATTATTTTTCTTTGCACAAACATGTTTTTGGGCTTATCCTTATAGAACTTACATCCAATATTCTTAATGCACAAGAGAGAGACCACCAGGGCCATGGATGAGGCACAATGAGATCACTAAGTTGCTTAGAGGATGAGCAACGCTTTCAATAGGGGGTGCGATGGGCCTCTAAATTAGATGTAAATTAAGGCCCATGCTTATAAATTAAACATAAATTAAGGTCCATCTAACCATCCTTTATCATATTAATCCTCTACTCTTGCATTAGATAATTTATTTTTAACTTTAATATATTCATTAGGAAGGTTTATGAATAATTGGATATTTGTGCCTATTATTATTTATTTTTGTAGAATATTATGAGAATATTGGGCAGATTATGAAGATTTGGAGGAGGAGATAATTTAGGGACTTGTTCCCTACTACAGGAGGATCAATAATAAATAATAAATTAACAAGATATTATGGAATTATGGCACAGATTGTGGAACTCCAATGATTGAGAAAATCTAGGAATGTGTTCCACTAATCAAGGGACTAGATCCACTAATGAAGGGATTTTGGTGGGGAAATATTCCTCCATTCATGTTGAATGATTCCTAATAATTTTGTATAAATACCAAGTCGAATTTTTCTCTAGATATAGATTTTCATTAGTGTTCTTGTAGAGAGAACTCGTATTTTTGTAGCTCCATTGTATTTTCTTGCAAGGATGTAATCGTATTGATGGAATAATAAATATTGGTGTCGTGTTCAAATTGTAAATCTTATTCTCCTCCATAGGTCTCTGGGTTTCCTTGGGCTTGGTCATACTAGGAACCTCAGAGCACTTTTGTATCATTTTCTTTCATTATTTTCACTTCTTATTCACATGCATCTCTTGTTTTTATTTCTTTCTATTTCTGCATTTAGTATTAATGTTTTCTTGTTGTAGGATTGAGTTAAATGGTTGATCTAAGTTCTTTTGCATGATCACAAGAATTATTGCATCCTTGGAAAAGCTTTGGAAGTTCATATTAATCATTGAACTGCATGGATTAGTGTTCTTATTCCCAAATATAGACTATTGGACCTCCTTTTTAGTAAAGAACAATAAATTTCTGTTATTTTTTAGAGCATACTAACAAGCTTCAATTGAGTTGGTTCCACTTGCATTAGGTCACAACAACATTATAGTTCATAGCACAAATTATCCCATTGCATTTGCACTTGATTTGGTTAGGCAATTTTTAGATTTACTAGCTCACTAGTTCTCAAATTTCTAGATTTTCGACTAGTAATGTTTTTCTATTTTTAGCATGGGTTAACAGAGGTATTTTTGAGTGATTCCACTTGGAATAGGGACCTAAAACATCCTATTTAATAAAAAAAATTGTCCCATCCAGTTTAGATTTGATTTTCTTGATCATTCGATGAATTATAGTAAATTTGTACATCCTGTAGTAAATCACTGTAGCATCATGTAGGAAACCCTGTTTTGAGTCTGAATTGAGAAAAATCATCATTGAAGCTGGGAATAGGCCTCTATTTGACCTCCATGCTGTCAATATCATTTTAGCCCTATTTGTGCACACTTAGGTCAACATTTTGCTAGTTTTCAAGAGTAGGATTTGATTTCAATTTCTTTTATCTTTGGTCTTACATTAGATCTCATCAATGTTTCATCTTATTCTACAAAGTTTTCCTCATGCATGAAGTAGACAACGAACTTATGAAATTCTGATTCTCATAGATAATTGGAATTATTCTTGTTTGCATGATTTTTGGGTAAATATCAATATTTGATTCAATGTAGGTGCTTCAGTAGCATAGAAAGATTTCATAGTCAACAACTTCATCCCAAATTCATCCACCCATGGTCCTCACTTTCTTTCACTAGAACCTTACGAATTTCATCATTTCACAAGGAAACTTCTCCAAGATGTTTGAGCAAATCTAGCCATCTCCCAACTTTCTTTTGAGTTATGAAGTTGTCCTAGGCACTCCCTTGCCTCATTCCATTCACCAACCACCTTCCCTAAGCTTTTCATCACCTTGAACATCCATCCTTTTTCTCTCGGCTATATCCTGTAGGTTTTTAGGGGATCTTGTAGGTTTCCAAGGGATCTTGTAGGAAATCTTGTTTTGATGCCGAATTGAGGAAACCTCATCTAGGATGCTAGCAAAAGGTCCCTACTTGTCTCCCAAGCCTTCTGATCATTCACCATCATCTCCAAGCATCCTAACACATCACCAAAAGAGATTAGGTTTCACACTCTCACATGAAAAAGAGAAAAAAAAAAAACAGATTTATTTTACTCATTTACATGCACAGTAGTAGAAGGTTTGATGATTTGAATCTACATGCTTAGGACTATAGGATTTCATACATGTTAACGGTAGAATTCTTTTGAAGCAAATCCTCTTAGCAGTTAGTTAGAAAATGGTGTGTTTTAGCATTTGATTTTAGACTCTTTCCTTGTACTTTGTTTCTGCAATAGGTTAAGGGTCCATCTCCAACATTTGATTTTATGCAATTAGTTTTGAATTTGGCTTCAGTGCATGGACTCCCTTACATCATGACAAAAAAGGAAGGACACACTGTATGCCACACATATAGTGTTGATACCTCTTAATTTTGTACGAACCCCGAGTTTATAATTAAAGTCAGTAGCCTTGGTAGTTGCAACATTCTTGTTGCAATACCGAGGCTTATCAATAATCATAGTTGTAACCCTAGAGATAGTTCCTTACTGAAGGGAACCAGTGCCTAGGACATCCACTTAGGTAAAATAAAGATATTCTTAGAAGTGTTTAAATATTTTTCCTGAGGGAGAACCCTTGGGGTGTAATGTGATTTTGGATTTTGGACTGAAATCCTTTTACTCGAAATATTTAGAGTGAGGATATCAAGAAGAGCTGCCGATCTTCATTTTCATAAAAATTTTATCCCCATTATTATTTATTTCCTTCTAAGCAGCTCTTCTTTATCATCATTCATAAGTCCTGATGATGGATCCCAGTTGGGATTTGAAACGTTGGCATAAAAATGTTCATACTGTGGGTTCTCTGGTATGTAATGTGATTTTTTCTCTTAGAAAAATAAACAAACCCTCCAAGGTGGAATATATATTTGGGGCTATAGTATTTTCCAAAGTTGCGGTGTAGTAGGAGAAATTTTTCAGAATAAATATTCAATGCACAAGGCTTAAAATAATCCAATACATGGATTATTAGCAGAAAATGTGAAATGAAAGAAGGAAGGAGTGGCGAAACTGTGGACTGCTTCATTAAGGTATCTTTTTATAAAAATAAAAATGTATCTTTTGCTACTCTCAAAGCATTGATAGATCTATTTATAAGGAAAGACACCAACTGCTTCATCCACAAAATTCAAAAGAAGAATGAACACAATGAATGAGTTACAAAGAAGAAAAACACATACTATAGCCAACAAATATATGGAATCACTTGAAATTTATATTCATCTTCCAAGAAAATTTTAGCACATTACGCAGAATATGATAAAATATCTAAGCTTTCTTTTAGAAGGCAAACCACTTGTCTAAAGATCTTCAGTCTTTTTAAATGTTACATAGGGTTATAAATTAACTATCCAAAACTTCCTAACTACTTTGATTCTTTTGAAAATTTAAAAGTATTATATAATTAAAAAAATGACATTATCAACTCTTGTCATTAATTAAAAATGATTTAGACTTTTGAAACTCTTGTTCTTTGGATGTAGCTTCAAGTTCTATAACTTGAAATTTGAGTGGGATAATGTGTCTTTCACACTTTTTCCAAAGTTTTGGATCTGGAACAAGAGACTAGACCATCCTATTATAATCCATCTTTAGATTAGTTAACTTTGTATGATTTGGCTTTTCAATGAACAAAGTTTTGACTTTCCAGAGCAATTGAAAATATCTTTGTTCGTAGTTCACAATGTGTTTGCCCTTAAATTTTGTAGTTTTCTCATGTGATGAATCCACCATCCCTTTGGCTTTAACTAATATTGCTTCATATTTCTCCCATGAAAGAAGATTATCTTTTTGGTTCCAACAACTTGGCAATCCTGCCCTAGTTGGTTTGGTCAAAGTTTGAATCAAAAAGTGCAACTGATTTCTTTACCTCTTCTAACCTATTTTTTTTTCTTCCTATACATATTCCACTAGATAATTTTATTAATTTCCATTATTGCAAATGTTTTATCTATAATATTAACAACACTCAAATCATGGGAAGGTTTTTCATTCAAATATTTGATATTATCATTTTCTATTTGTGTGTTCTCCAAAACTTTGTCCTTGTTTGCAGTAATAACAAGTTCAAAGGCTTTAACCATGACCCTTTATTCTGCATTGATATTTATGTAGTCCAAAATAGCTCTAAATTATTGAATTATATCATTCCAAATGATTTTTCTTGCTCGAATTGAGGGCATATTACCTTTTAGTTTAGCTTTCAATTCCTTAATTTATTCATATTCTACCTGATGTTTGATGTGCATGTGGCTTTTGTTCTCCTTCACTATATTCAATTGTATTTCCTTTATGTTCAAACTATTCTTTGGCATCAAACAAGTCCTTCTACATTTTTCTCAATTCATCCTTTGATAGCTTCAACTCAGTCATAACTCTAGTTAATTTTTCTGTAGGATCCTATGAATCAACTGAAACCACTATAGTACTCACATGTTCATCAATCGACTACTTTAAGCTTGTAACTTGTAGCTTTATGGATACAAGCTCTTTATTCCTTTCGAGTAGCTCCTTCATTAAAACTTCATTTTACCTCTCCAACTAGGCTAATTCAGATGTCTAGACATGCTTTGTAGTAGGCATCTTCAATTTTTCCCTTAATTATTAGACTTCACAATGTTGGCATTATGTTATATATGTTGTACTTGATGGAAACCCACTCATAGAAGGCCAATTCACTTATTCACAACCAGATGAGTCTACAGAAGAAATAACAGATGTGACAAAAATACATGGGATGCAGGACAAAGGAATCAGATGACAAATTATAGTGCAGCAGTGTTATTTTTGGGTTCCGCACGTGCACTGTCCAAAAGGTGTGGACATTGGCAGGCTACACAGGTGCGCTTCTCATAAGATGCAGATATTCTCGCATGTGTTCTGAACAAAAAGTGCGAACCTAGAATGCACGGAATTTCATGCAGAGAAAAACGTGCATGTGGAAAATCTTATGGTTTTGGTCCGTGGTTTTGCATCTAAAATATTGAACCTAGGTTTTGGATCCCTAGTATTGGATCTCTATGGTTTTGGTCCATGCTTTGAGAAAGGCCTAGACTATAAAAAGGGAAGGAGATCATTTGGCCACTTCAATTGTGTGGGTTGAAGATCTAAAGAGCAAGATCTGAAAATCTATTGATCAGTTTGATAGTTGGATCTAAATCAAGGAAAACCTGAGCATTATAATTGGATCTACTGATGGGTCGAGATCTCTTTGGCATATGGTCAGATCTGTGAATCTGACCGTCTAGGGTATAATTGAGGACAGATAAAGTGTCTGTACCCAGAGGTCCACAGGCAATATACGGCGCAGGTGCAGAGGTGCACAGTCCAGTTGACGCTGCAGGTGCGGAGGTGCGTAGTCCAGTTGACGCCGCAGGTGCGGAGGTGCGCAGTCTAGTTGACGCCACAGGTGCGGAGGTGTGCAAGCTAGTTGACGCCGGAGGTGCAGAGGTGCGCAGGCTCGACTCAGAGGAAGTGTGGATTTCCGTAGGTTTCTATTGGTGAAGTTGCGTACTTCTCTTTGAAATATTTTTAGCTACCTTTGCTTATTATTGTTGAGTTCAGGGTTCTGTATTTGTGCTTGGTTGTTGTATTAAGAAGTTATTGATTTAGTATTTGCACAAGGAAGTTGGGTATTTTCAGATCTATTTGATATTTGATTGATATTCTTGGATCCAGTCTGAAAATTTATGAAACGAGGTCCTTGGAAGAAAAAGAAGGTTGTAGCCTTCTGACGGTTGAAGCCTACGTACTGGTAAAGGACTGCACTAGTACAAAATCATTGTAAAAAGAAGTTTCTAATTGAAATAATATAGAGACATATTGCAGCAGGTGGTTTTCACCCAGATTGGGTTTCCACCTTATATCTTGTGTTCTTTGGTGTGACTGTTGTTCTATTTATGTTTTTCTTGTTATATGGTTCTGACACACAGATTAATGTAAGGTATACACAAGTTTCATCTGCAAGTATTTGTATAAATTGAAAAGAGTTTAATAATACTGATTCAACCCCCCTCTCAGTATTATTTTCAACAATTGGTATCAGAGCAGGTCCTTCAGGAAAAGCTTGATTGCTTGAAGGAAGATCTATCATCATGAGCAACTAAGAAAAGGAGGCATCTATCAAGCCACCTATATTTGATGGGACCAACTTCATCTATTGGAAGGTAAGAATCACTGCCTATCTTCAATCTCTTGGTACAGAAGTTTGGGATATTGTGGGAATAGGATACACATTTTTGTCAGCAACTCCTACAGATTCAGTTGGTAAGAAGCAATATGAAACAAATGCAAAATTTGTCAATACTCTATTGGGAAGTCTATCTCAATCAGAAATTGTCAAGGTGATGCAACTCAAAAGCCGAAAATAAATATGGGACAAGATCGTTCTGAGCTATGAAGGAGATGAACAGGTAAAATGAGCAAAATTACAAACTCTTAGAATTCAATATGAAAGTCTCAGAATGCATAATGATGAAAGCATGGCTAGCTATTTCCTACGTACAGATGAGATTGTAAATTGTATGAAAAACTTGGGTGAAGAAATAAAAGAAGTTGTTTTGGTTGAGAAAGTTCTATGATCATTGTCTCCTAAGTTTGGTTCAAAAGTTTTTGCCATAGAAGAAAAGGAGAATATAAAGAATCTTACCATGTCACAATTACACGGAATTCTAACTGCTTACGAAATGAGAAAAGGAGGACCATCAGATAGAAGAGAAGCTGCATTCAAAGCTTCAGGAAAAGGAGATTACTATGAGCGAAGACATATATCAAAAGAAGAGGAAGAATCAAATTTTGTCAAGAACCTCCAACGGGGAACTGGGAGATTCAGAGGTAAGCTACCATTCAAATGCTTTGCTTGTGGAAGAGTCGGTCTTTATGCTGCAAAATGTCCTCATAAAGATAAAATAGACAGAGGCAAGGAACCTGTTAGATGGAACAGAAAACTATATGTAAGTAAGAAGAGCTATTTTACTCATGAAGACAGTGATGGATTTTTAAATATTGATGAAGATGAACAAGGTCATGATAATAGACTTTTGATGGCTTTTGAAGATGATGATTTCTTGGATGCTATAAATGAAGAAGGTCTTTATGAGGAAATTTCTAAACTTAAAATTTGTTTAGAAGAAAAGAATATGATTATAGATACTCTAACATTCCAACTTGCCGAGAAGGATAAACACAATGAAAAGTTAGAATGTGAAATTGTGGGACTTAGAAAGGAAATTGAGAAAACAAAAGCCCTTAATCTCAGATTTGCTAAAGGATCTGAAACTTTAGATGAGATTATCAAAGTGTAGCATTCTCCTCTAATCAATACAGGTCTCGAATATTTCGAAGAAGCGTCTCAATCTCAAAAGAAAGCACAGAAGCCATCCACCTCCAAAAGTTATCTTGATGCAGCAAGGAGAAATGAACAGCAAAAGCATGATGCAGATCACCAAGTAAACCGGGGACAAGTTGCTTCAAGAATGAGCAAATCTTATCGGGAGCAATCTACTTCAAGGATGAACAGAAGCCTCCAATTGACCATAGGTAAATCGTTCTCAATTTAGCTCAAGAATGGATGGAAACTACAATCTTATGGTTGGTATATTTGATAGTCGCGAGAATTTCTTCAATGGCCAATGTTTCTCTTGTCATAACTTTGGTCACAAAGTTTCTCAGTGTGTTGCCTACAAGACCATCATGACTAGGAAAGCTCAAAAACAAAGGGGTATGACAGGAATCATGAAAGGAACCTACAATAACTTCTTTGCTCTTGAAAATGAAATAGAATGCACTATCTGTAACAATTTCGGTGGTGAAGATTCTGAACGCAGAAGTAGGTTTCGGCAAACAATTCAGAAGGAGCAGGCTTCATTGAGTTCCAAAACATGGAGAAAGGAGGAACCTAAACCAGAAAGCTATGGGATCACCTTATATGCAGAAGGATAGGAAAATCAATGGTACATTGACAGTGGATGCTCAAAACATATGACAGGTGATAAAGGAAAACTTCAGCCATATACTGCCTTAGAAAGGGAAAAGAAGGTATCATTTGGAAATGACACCCCTACATTCATAAAATGTAAAGGTTCTGGTCAGTTGAAAAATAAGGTCAAAGAAAGTAATGTTCTGTATGTTGATGGCTTAAAGCATAATTTATTAAGTGTTAGTCAAATGTGTGATCAAGGAATTGAGGTAATATTTAGATAAGATGGATGCATTGTTCGTGAGCTTGCCACGGGAAAAACAATGATCAAAGGCACAAGAACTCCAAATAATTTATACATATTCAAAGAAGGAGAACAACAATGCTATCTGAGCAAGAATGATGAACATTAGCTATGGCACAGAAGATTGGGGCATCTTAGCTTCTGCCAGATCAGGAAAGCATGAAAATATCAGCCAGTTCATGATCTTCCTGACATCAGAATTCTAGATAATACAATATGCAAATCATGTCAATTTGGTAAGAAAACCAAAACTAATTTCCCTGAGAAGGAAGGATCAGCTAGCAGGCCACTTGAACTTGTCCACACTTATATATGTGGTCCAACTAGGAAGAGGTCACCTCAAGGAGAAGAGTATTTCATATTGTTCATTGACGATTTTTCAAGGATGTGTTGGATAGGACTAATGAAGTATAAAGATGAAGCTTTCGAAAAGTTCAAGTCATTCAAAGCCTTGGTTGAAAACCAATCAGATCACAGAATCAAATGTCTCAGATCTGATCGAGGAGGGGAATTTACCTCAGATGAAATTTTCGATTTTTGTGAAGAACATGGAATTAGAAGAGAATTTTCTGCTGCAAGGACTCCTCAGCAAAATGGATTAGTGGAAAGGATGAACAAATTGATTCAACAAATGGCCCGTGCTATTCTTCATGAGTCTGGAACTCCCGTAACCTTCTGGGGTGAATCCGCATTTGTCGCTATTACTATTATCAATAAGACAAATGTCCAGGTAAACAACACTCAGACTCCTCATGAACTTTGGTATGGCAAGACTCCCACGGTAAAATACTTCAAAATATTTGGAAGCAAATGCTACATTAAAAAGACTGATGAAAATCTTGGCAAGTTTGAACCTAGAGCAGATGAAGGCATTCTACTTGGCTACTCTCCTCATAGCAAAGCTTAAAAATGTTACAATAAAAGACTCGGAAAAATTGTTGAAAGCATTGATGTAGTCGTTGATGAAGAAGGAAACTCTCCTATACAAGAAAAATCTGAAGTTTTCGAAGATGGTGAAGACTATCTGTCAACATCAAATCAGATTCATGACGAAGAAGAAATCCATGAGGCACCAGAATAACAGATAAGGATAGAAGAGAAGACTCCATCCAGATATGTTCAGAAGAATCATCCGGAATCCCAATTTTGGGGCAGAAAGGGGCAGGTGTACAAACAAGGAGAACCGTTTCAGAAGCTTCAAGCTATCTAGAATTTCTCTCCTCCACTGAACCATATAATGTAAAAGAGGCATGTAAAGATGAATGTTAGTTCAAAGCCATGGAGGAAGAACTTGAATAGATTGAGAAGAATAACACTTGGGAGTTGGTTACTAGACCACAAGATAAAAATGTCATAGGGACAAAATGGATTTTCAAAAATAAGCTAAATGAAAATGGAGAAGTTGTTAGAAACAAGGCAAGACTTGTTTGTAAAGGGTATGCGCAACAAGAAGGCATAGAATTTGAAGAAATGTTTGCTCTAGTTGTCAGGCTTGAGGCTATAAGAATGTTCCTTTCTCTCTCTAGCTTTCAAGAGTTCAAATTATTTCAGATGGACGTAAAATCTGCCTTTTTGAATGGAGACTTAAATGAAGAAGTATATATTGAACAACCTGATGGGTTCATCCTTGGAAATGATCCAACTTGTATGTAGACTTAAGAATGCACTCTATGGTCTCAAACAAGCTCCAAGGGCATGGTACTATCGTCTAGACAAATACCTTCATCTACAAGGCTTCTCAAAAGGCTCAGCAGATTGCAATCTATATATAAAAATTGATAATGATAAATTCCTAATACTTGTTGTATATGTGGATGATATCATTTTTGGCAGCAATGAAGAAGCCATGAGTCAAAACTTTGCTTTGGTGATGGATAAAGAATTTGAAATGTCTTTTCTTGGTGAGTTGACATACTTCCTTGGTTTACAAATCCAACAAAATAAAGATGGTATCTTTTTATCACAAACCAAGTACCTAAAGCAGATCTTGAAGAAATATGGCATGGAAGACTCGAAACCAGTATGTACCCCTATGGTAACAGGATGCAGCCTCAGTGCTAATGATGAATCAGCAGTAGTTCATCAACCAACCTATAGATCCATTTTGGTAGTCTACTCTATCTAATAGGAACTCGGCCAGACATCATGCATGCAGTGGGAATAGTTGGAATATTTCAGGCTAATCCAAAAGAAGCACACCTTCAGGTAGTTAAGAGGATCTTCAAATATCTTCAAGGAACACAAAACTATGGCTTATGGTATCCTAGAGATACAGATATCACACTTCATGCATATACAGATGCAGATTGGGCAGGAAGCATGGATGACAGAAAAATCACTAGTGGTGGTGCATTCTTTATGGGATCTAGATTAGTATCTTGGTTCAGAAAGAAACAAAGTTCATTTTCTTTATCTACAGCTGAAGCAGAATATGTGGCTGCTGCATCTTGCTGCACACAACTTTTTTGGATGATGCAAACTTTGCAAGATTTTCAAATCACATGTACTCCACCTATCTCCATCTTCTGTGATAATACAAGTGCAATCAGTATTTCAAAAAATCCTATCATGCATTCAAAGACTAAGCACATACCTATCAAGTATCATCTTTTAAGGGAACAAGTGCTTGAACAAAAGGTTAAATTGGAGTATGTTCCCTCCAAGGAACAAGTTGTTGATATACTCACCAAACCATTGCCCAGTGAGACATTTGAATACCTCAGACAGAAGCTGGGGGTCGTTGATGCATCATCTTGCTGTTGAATCTTGTATGTGGTTGTATGCAGGTGGATACTTCAAAGATTTGTACACCTTGGCATATTCAGCAGGTCCTCAGGGGGAGTATGGTTAGTAGAATGGTCCGCCCTTTGCCCTTGATGTCAAAGGGGGAGAATGATTTGGTATTGTTGCCATCAAGTCCAAAGAGGGAGATTGTTGGAATTATGTTGTATGTGTTGTACTTGATGGAAACCCACTCATAGAAGACCAATTCATTTATCCACAACCAGATGACTCTACGGAAGAAATAACAGATGTGACAGAATACATGGGATGTAGGACAAAGGAATCAGATGACAAATTATAGTGCAGTAGTGTTATTTTCAGGTTCTGCAAGTGCACCGTCCAAAAGGTGCAGACATTGGCAGGCTTCGTAGGTGTTCTTCTCATAAGATGTGGATATGCTCGCATGTGTTCCGAACAAAAAGTGCGAACCTAGAATGCACGGAATTTCATGCAGAGAAAAACGCGCACGTGGAAAATCTTATGGTTTTGGTCCGTAGTTTTGCATCTAAAATATTGAACCTAGGCTTTGGATCCCTAGTATTGGATCTCTATGGTTTTAGTCCATGGTTTGAGAAAGGCCTAGACTATAAAAAGGGAAGGAGATCATTTGGCCACTTCACTTGTGTGAGTTGAAGATCTGAAGAGCAAGATCTGAAAATCTGGTGACCAGTTTGATAGTTGGATATGAATCAAGGAAAACCTGAGAATTATAAGGGGATCTACTGATGGGTCAAGATCTCTTTGGCGTATGATCAGATCTGTGAATTTGACCGTCTGGGGTATAATTGAGAACTGATAAAGTGTCTGTACCCAGAGGTCCGCAGGCAAGATACGACACAGGTGCGGAGGTGCGCAGTCCAGTTGACGCCGCAGGTGCAGAGGTACATAGTCCAGTTGACGCCGTAGGTGCGGAGGTGCGCAGTCTAGTGGATGCCGCAGGTGTGGAGGTGCGCAGTCCAGTTGATGTCGCAGGTGCAGAGGTGCGCAGGCTCGACTCAGAAGAAGTGTAGATTTCCGCAGGTTTCTATTGGTGAAGTTGCAGACTTCTCTTTGAAATATTTTTAGCTGCCTTCGAGGTGCGCAGTCCAGTTGATGCCGCAGGTACGAAGGTGCGCAGGCTCGACTCAGAGGAAGTGTGAATTTCCGCAGGTTTCTATTGGTGAAGTTGTGGACTTCTCTTTGAAATATTTTTAGCTGCCTTTGCTTATTACTGCTGGGTTTAGGGTTCTGTATTGGTGCTTGGTTCCTGTATTAAGAAGCTATTGATTCAGTATTTGCACAAGGAAGTTGGGTAATTTCAAATCTATTTGATGTTTGATTGATATGCTTGGATCTAGTCTGAAATTTTATGAAACGAGGTCCTTGGAAGAAAAAGAAGGTTGTAGCCTTCTGCAGGTTGAAGCATGCGTACTGGTAAAGGACTACACCAGTACAAAATCATTGGAAAAAGAAGTTTCTAATTGAAGGAAGATAGAGACATATTGTATTAGATGGTTTTCACCCACATTGGGTTTCCACCTTATATCTTGTGTTCTTTGGTGTGACTATTGTTCTATTTACATTGTTCTTGTTATATGGTTCTGACACACAGATTAATATAAGGTATACACAAGTTTCATCTGCAAGTATTTGTATAAATTGAAAAGAGTTTGATAATACTGATTCACCCCCCCTCTCAGTATTATTTTCAACACACACTTTATTTTTTACAACAGAGTTTGAATAACTCCTTTATGTATAGGGTTTAATCCTAGTTTGATGATTATATTTTTGAATTCTTCATTATGAGTGTGGATTTCTCTTATTTAAGATGATATATTACTTTATCTAGGAGTGTTTCTATCTTTCTGACTGCCAATGAGGTATTTCCAAAATCATTGTACAATGACCATTAGAGAAATTTTGAGCTCTAAAATGGGCCTCCTAAGGAATACAAAATAATACTAGAAATAATAAAATAAGTTTAGATTGCATCATCAAATTTTAGGGGGAAAAAAGAAAAACTATTTTTTCAACTCATATTTTCAAATTATCTCCCTATAATTTTACTTAAATTTCAAGCGGGAGCACTCACTAGATGCATAATTTGGTTCCTCATCTAAGGAGTATGCATGTTGCATACTTTTGAAGGACCTTGCTACATGAAAAATGAGAAATACATGAAAAAAGGTGATTGCAATCACATATTTTCATGTATTTATCATTTTTGGTGTAGCAGGGTCCATTGAAAGTATGTGACATGGGTACTCCTTGGATGAGGAATCAAAATTTTCATCAAACCAGTGCTCTAGCTTGAAATTTGAGTAAATCGTAGGGAGATAAGTTGAAAATACAAGTTGAAAAAATAGTTTTTTTTTTTTTTTTTTAATATTTTAATATTTTTACTTTTTTACTCAAAAAATGATTAATCATACCCCATGGTTGACATCATCATATTGAATTCTATTGGTTCTTATAAAGTTGATTTTGGTTGTACATTTTTGTTTTGAGGCCCATTGTTTACATCAAAATTTCTCTAATGTCACTAGGTTGCCCGTGTAAATTGATTTTATCTATTAGAGGGATATATCCAACATTAAAAGATAAATCTATTTGTTTAAAATTCAAGACTAATGAAACGTAATGAGAAGTTGGATGAGTGAGAGACAAGTTCAACTGATTCCTTTCAAGATCCATGACTGAAAAATATATAGTTTGGTAATTTGATATAGTCTGGGCCTCCAACTATGTTGCAAAATTGTTTCTTATTTCAACATTTATCTCCTCAATTTACTGGAATTTCCTATTTAAAACATTATGGAAGAAGGAGAGTCCTCTTAATTAGGAATTGAGGATGAAGTTGAGCATTGTTTTATCTCCCAATTTCACTTGGAAACCTAATTTATTTGAAGGTTTTTCAATCAACTGAGATAAAGTTCTTTCTTTTGTTTCTCCTTTTTGAACTCTAGCCTTCTTACTAGACTATAAAGCTTCAATGTCATCATCAATTATTTATGGATCATTCCTCTTCAAACATTTTTCTTTGGGAAGATGGGTTTCCACATCCATTTTCTATTGTTCATCCTCTACATCAAAAATTTCCAACTTTTCTAGCTTTGGTTTTTCCACATGAGTATATGGTGCAATTGTTATCTCTACTCTTCTTTTAGAAATTACCTAGTGAGGATCATAGTTCCACTTCTTTCCTTGTCCAAACCCCAATGTTTTTTAGGCATGCAACATGGCTATGATGCTCTAAACATACAACTTCTTTGCCAATATTGTAGTGGAATTATATTTTTTTTTCCCTTTGTATATTTTAGCCACAACAATCACCACTCTACACTAAGAAATGATTCCTATGTTAGTACAACTGTGGCATAATCAATACTCTCATACATTATCGTAACACCTTTAAAACAATTCCCCAACATATTAGTCAATGTTGTAGATAATAATAACACAATCATGTCTCTTGCAGTAGTAACAACATTTCCAAACTAGAAGTGTAACACGCATTCATTATCAAGGAAGAATACATGATGAATAGTTACCTTGTATGTTTTGGGCAACTAATTCTGGAACTATTACCCTCCACCCAACCATAGATAGTTGCAGCCAATCATCACTTGCAACTATCAACCCTGAGCCAGATTCTAGAGACTAAGGGGTCTTTTTCTGAGGGAGTTTAACACAACTACCATTTGAATCAAGGACTCCAAAGATTCTTCCACCTCCACCCACCAAATGAGTTTGAAATAAAATAGTGCATAGGGAATCTATATACTTTTTGTCTCTGCCCATTAGAATTCAACACGGTGGTTCCACCCAACCTAGGGACTCCAAAAGCATAACAAAATCAAACATATAGCAAGGAAGCATCCAGAAATATTCTACGAATTTCCTAGGAGTAATTTGGCCACCCCAACCTTCAAGGATTTATGAGAAACACCATCTCCACCCTCTAGTCAATGGGGACTCAAGAGGAAATTGCTTCCTCACTTGGTAGTGATTTTGGGCCTGACTTCTTTCTAATAAAAAATATTCCTCTACAACTCTTTGTTTATCTTCACTTCTTTTTCTTCCTCAACATTATGCTCTCTCTCAAACCATTTTCTTTGTTTATCCCCTTCAATTCATATTCTCTCTACAGTTCAAAGTTTGGAATTTCTTATCCATTTGAATGTTCTTCCTTGCTTTCCTCTCTTAATATTTTTTGGCTCAAATTCCTCTCTCCCATTGTGCTACTCCTTCATAACCGGAATTACTCCTTCCTTGGTTGTTGTGTTGTCCCTCAACAATTTTAATTGTCTTTCCTTATGTAACCTTCAGACAATGACCCTATCAACAAAATATTGTTATCCAATGACAAGTGTGCCACCTACCTATTTATTCCCAGTTTGTTAAATGTTCTTTTGTTTGTTGTAGTGGGTAGCCAACACACCATACCAGCTGGGAGCCTTCCCACCATTCTTTTAATTTCTTGTCCTTTGGCCTTGTAAAATTTCCAAAGAAAACATGGGCCTATGTACTCCCCTTGTTGTTCCATAATTTCTGAAAATACCAGGCCATTAAATTTCACCACCCAACTTCCAAGAGCTAATATGACCAATTTAGTTTTTCTTGTAGAAAGAAAAATATCCAACATGCTAAGCAAGTGACTTCCCAGCATCCGGAACTCGGGTCCTTTGACTCAACTCATTTTTTTAAACTATATTTATATTGCATATATGAGTATAATTTAATTCTAGCTATCATAGTCTTCTAGGTATCTTCTTCTTTGAATCAGGCCTAGTGATATCTAGAATTTAAGGCTAACTTGGTGAGTATTTTGCTTACTACAACTAATCCAACAGATCATCTATTTTGGGAAAGGGGTACCTATTATTGAGTGTAATTTTTTTCAATGCCATATAATCTATACACATTCACAAAGTCCCATCCTTCTTTACCTCAATGATGATTGGTGACCGACATGGTGATGCATTTTTTCAAATGACTCCATGTTCCATTAAATGTTATAACTGTTTCTTCACCTCACTTTCTTGTATAATAGATTACCTATTCATCCCAATGTTTGGCAATGGGGAGTTCGAAAAAAGTTGGATCTTGTGCTCCACTTCTCCCAGAAAACATCCTTGTATGCCTATAACAACTCTTCTAGTTATTGTTTATGCCTCTCTAAGGATTCCTTTTCTCTTATTAACTCTTTTATAGACTGATTATCTCTTAAAAATGATAAAACGAACTTCTTTCTAAAACTAATCAACTTCCTAGCTTGGTTGGCACTTACTGTCAATTTTTTTGAGTTGTCTTTATGTTTGATGAAGATGAACGACTCTCCATCCTTGACAAGTGAGTACTAGTTGGATCTCCGCATGGATATTGCATCTCACATGTACATGAAAAAAATTTCAAACGTCACTCCACATACATCAAGGGTAACTACATCTAGTTCTACTTCATCAATAAAATCAACACTAATAACAAATCTAGTTTTGCATTATTTTGTCACCTTTAAATTTTCATCCTTATTTACCCATTGCAATGGATATGGCCTTGGATGATTATGAAATCCCAATCCCAAATTTTTTACGAGATCTATTGTAATGGGATTTTCCTACAATCTTGAGTCAAATAGTGCATCAATATTTGTCTTCTTGACCTCTATATTTATGTGGAAGGTTTTGATCATTTATTTCTCTTCATATTTCTCATGGCTACTTATATTCACATCTTTCTTCTCTGATCTACAAATGATATTCCCATCCATGTCTAAGTTTCTTTCAATGTAGTTGCTGGAATCAATGGCCATGAGATTCTTGTTCATATATCTTTCTTTTATTTCTTTGAGTTAAGC
This sequence comes from Pinus taeda, assembly GCA_000404065.3. NCBI lineage: Eukaryota > Viridiplantae > Streptophyta > Pinopsida > Pinales > Pinaceae > Pinus > Pinus taeda. Next base: position 57,517 of record APFE031625665.1, on the reverse strand, counting down.
TTCATATGAAAAATCTAGTGCTTCTCCTCTCTATGACCATCAACATGATAGTGGTTCTAGTGGTTGCAAGGATACTTGCACTAGTGTGCTACAGATGCCATCTTTTTATCTTTTCCCTTTTCCAATTCCTTTACCCTTCCTTTCTATCGACATTGTAGTGTTTCCATTGATGTCACCTAGTTTATGCCTTCTAATTATGATTGCTATTCTTTGCACTAGGCCTTATGTATGCTTTTAGAAGGTTGTCATAATGTCTAAATGCTCGTAGAAGCTTTCCATGATATCTAAATCTTAATCCTGAAGTTGAGTTACAAATTCAATGGAAGAAAGCATACTTATATGGAGTAACATAGGTTCTCACTTGAAGACCATCATTATAACATTGGTTGTTATCATTTTGGAGTGTGTTATAATTCTCTTCATGAGAGTACAAGGTGTGTTATAGTTGATAAATCAATTTTCACAAAATGTGCACGCACTTAAGATATTTCCATGGGTTTATTTTTATGGTTTTTGCACTTGTTTTTTGGTCAAATAATTAGAAGAAGTTTGTATCTCTTAAAGAGGATGATGAAAGTAGAAAAATATCCCTCATTCTATGAAGACACTTGAAAATCGATTCAAGGAGAAAATTTCTATGAACTAGATCAATTTCATTGCATGAACAAAGTTGTTGAGTGCTCCATTACTTTGACTACATTTACTAATTTAATCACTCCAGAAAATTACTTATAGAAGAATGCTATAAGGATTTTTGGTTGGTTCTTTTGTGTGTGTGAGAGATGATATACATTGTGTGTTACGTGGAGAATGCTTTGTATTCAAAGGTAGTAGAAGTTATCTAGATATTTTAACTTTGAGGATGCATATAGAATTGCATATAAAAGAGAATGTTAACCAAGTAACTTAAAACACATTGAAAAGAAGCGGAAATCATAAACAAATCATGAGATCAAAGGCACACAAACAATTTTATTACGGATTTCACCCAATGTGGGCTACATCTTCGGACCTTACTCAAAGAGAGGAGGCCTCCTTCATTAAATGGTAGCAAAAATGAGTTACAATCAACTTTACATAAATTACCCTTATACCTCCAGTCTTGGTCATGGATGAAAAATGAAAGGCTCAACTGCAAAAATGGAGATCATCATTGGATTTGTGGCACACAATCATGTCAAATGACTATAAACTTGGTCCATTTTTGACACTGTTAAAATATGGACCCTCGGGAATCTCAAAGATTCCCTCTAGTAAATGGGAAAAAAATTCGTTGCTCGGATGGAAATTTTGAGCACCTCACTGTTCTCCTTGCGAAATTCTTTGAAAAATGACTATAAAGTTGGCAACATTCTACCTCTGTCAAAAAGCAGCCTCCAAGGGAATCTAAAGATTCCTTAAACATCAAAGAATATTCCTACAAGATTTTGTCTCAAAAAGCATGCCAAGCATGGTTCTGCCTCATGCACTGTATCAATGCTTTACGTTTCCTCCTTGGTACTTGTGCTCAGCCTCCACTCCCTCTGTCTCGTCGAATGGTATATCTCTATTTTTATAAATGTGGATGGGAAAATTTTACAAGGTATCAGCCGTTGGCCTATTTGTTGGCTGCATTGAGTTTGGGCATGGTTTGTTGGTTTATCAGCGGGTCAAAACTAGTCGTACCCATATTAGCTTTGACGCTTTTCAAAATATGGTGGGAGAGTTTTATGGGGTTGCCAGGTGATGCGGGCCAATGAACTAATCAACGTGGGTTCTGTTAGTGTCAGTGTTTCACACTGCCATCAGTGATCAAAATCTTCTCTTTTGCATTTCATAGTAGGAGTCCCATACTAATGAGTTTGCGTTCCATTAGGTCATGGGTTCACTAATGGTAGGGTTTACTTCAATTTTCCCTCATGATCTGTACTTGCTAATCCTCTTGCATATATTTCAGTCATGGCTCATGTTCCCTTTGCAATTCATTTCATTAGGTCTTAGGGTTTGGTCTCATTAGGTTTTAGGGTACCACCATGGTCAAATCCAATAATTACATGCCAATAATGATCAGCAAGGACATGAAGAGGCCAATAATGATTGGTAAATCCATAATTTATCATTTTGAAAGTTGAATGTAGTTCTCACCTCAAAACTTCTTTTGAGGTGAAAACAAAGAATTTTGTTTTGATCTTCATTTCTTATGTAATTTTATGTTTCCATATATAATATTGGTTCCCAACTACTCCTAAGCATATAATGATGTTGCGAAGCACCTACCACTGTTGTGGGATAAACTCCCCTAGGGTCTTGGGTGAATACCCTAGTAGACTGGAGGTTATCTATGCAAAGAAACACACATTCCATATTGTCATAATGCTACAGTAAGCAAACTCTATGATAGGGGCATACCTGAGGTCCTACGTTCGAGAAGAGCCTTCTAGGGTCCAAAGCCTTCATGGAGTTCCTTTTGCACCTTTGACTTGCAAAACAATTGATTCAAGAAAGTACAATAGTATATGGACTAAACATCATAAAGAAATCATCTTCATATTATAAGGAAAGGTAGTTAGTTATGCAATTAAACAACCGTTCACATATGAATCATAATATGAATATCATAACATGAAGAAGATCTATATCAGGAAAAATTACGTGTTTCTTTTATTATAGACAAATAAAGTACAGAAAAGGAATAATTTCACCTGATTCTTCCTTTCGTAGGCTCCAACCAAAACTGTCTCCCAGATTCATCCAGTCTCAATCCTTTAACAAACTCCTTCCATGACTTACTCCATGATATCTCAAGTAGTATGAAATCATCAACACACACAAGGAAACAAGGGTTTCCTGTAGAATAGGGGAAGTGCAGGAGGCACAAGGATCTTCAGACCTGGTCAGGGAAATCTTAGCATAGTAATCTTTATCTCTCTTCTCTCCTCCCCTTTGGCCTTCCCATAGAAGCCTTTTTATACTTCTCCCAAAGTAGTTTTTTAGCTGGGAATTTGTTGGGAACAGTTGGGCCACGGGCACTAACAGGTGATCAACAGGTAAAACCCATGATCTCTACCCAAAATTAATGAGATTTATTATTTTTTAAGTGTTTTTCAACATACACGCGGGTTGGGTATACACAGACCCGCGTATACACGCGTTTAGCTTAGGGAAATGTTGCGTATAGGGAATAAAACACTGTTTTTTAAATTTGGGACTAGTTTTAGAAGGAGTGGTTGACCTAGGCTATGATTGCAGCATCACAAATCTCAAGAGTGAGATTTGGAGCTAGAATAACCATTGCAAAAATCAAGTCATCATGAGCACCAATTCACCTGCAAAAGCAAAAGAGAAACAAGCACTAAAAGCGTAAATTCCTCTCCCACTGAGCTAGGTTGGCTATGGGAACAGAGATATCTGAGTAGAGGAGGCATAAGGGATATCAGAAGGTATGATGCTATTTCATATCATCAAACATCAGGTCTCCATCATTTGTCAAGAAGTCATTCCAAGGAACAAGCATTCACTACACATAAGGGATGATTTTTCTTCAAACTATGTTTCTGAGCAAGAAAAGATGAATTTGACAACAGTGAGATATTTTTTTTTCCATCATTGACCCAAGAAGAAAAACCTCTTTTAGTTTTTACATAGGTTTCATGGTTTGGGAGAAATGTCGAAAACATCATTTGCCTTAGGAGGGTTAATGCACCTCTAGAGTGACCTTGGTAAAATTGTTTTTTTATCATAAATGGAATGACCAAATGACTTTCTTTATGAGTCAAGTAACAGGTAGACACAAATAGCTTTCCAATGAGCTATTATGAACTCAATTTGGAGTTGAGGAAGACCATCAAAAGTTGACTGCAAAAACACTATGCATTTTGGCAGCCTCATTCTGCACATTTTGACCAGGCTTGGGAGATTGGACTTTTAATAAGGAAAATGAACTCCAAATTAAAAAATTCAAGATGTCCTAAAAGGAAGACTCAACAAGCTTTCGAAAAAGCTATTCCAGGCCCAATTTGGACACTGGGAAAGCCTCCAAAAGTTTCCTGCAAAAGGTACTACACTTCTGGAAAGTGGTGTTGCGGTCCTAGCTTGGTGCTACTCTCCTGGAGTTTCTGCCTAGTGTTAAATTACACGGGCACTGCACTTCTGGGATGGCGTTGTGCTCTTATAGGTGGTCCTACACTTTGACCAGCAAAGCTTAAAAACACTTCATGCCACCAAAATTCATCAAATTTCGTTTAGTTTTCCCTTTTGACAAGTAAGTATCATCATGTCTCTTGTTGTTTAGGGTGTTCATGTCAAGATTTCCTTGGTTTTTCATATTTGAAATTAAAACCCTAATTTCTATGGTAAACCCTAGTTTTCCTACCACTCATTTCATAAGTTAAAACCCTTTGTAATAGTAGAAAGTAAATATAAAGTTAATTTCCTAATTAAAATCATAATCAAACAAATAAGCACATACCTATATTACCTGTGATCAAAGTCTGCCAGATGACAACAAGGTTTTAGGGACGATTCTCCACCCAACCGTAGGCTCAACTGTGCAAAGATTTGCTACAACTGGCCACCCCCAAGCCCTCAATCAACGTACTACTACCAGTTATTCCTAAGTCTTAAAACACCATTCTCCTATGAGAATGAAAGGTAGAAACTCAGAAAGATGGAATGCCTCCCATCTTCCTCACCCTCTAATAAATAGGGCAAACATTCGATGGGGAACCACATGCACACACTCCATGTGTCTACATGTGACTTTTATTTTTAGCTTTCTTTACTTTTCTTCTGATATTTTATAGTTTTCTTGTTTTATTTATTTTATTTTCTTTATCTTTATTGTTTTATTTTCTTCTTTTTCCTGTTTTTCTTGTTTTATTTCTATTTATTCTTATTTAGAGAATAACCATTTTTTATTTTTATTTATTTTCTTGTATATATTTTAAATATCATTATTATTTTTATTATTTATTACTTAATTTACTTCATGTTTCCAACACCCTCTACTGAAGTAGTATAACCAGCAGGCATCAAAATTCCCCAACACCCAGAAAATCTCAAGGAATCTCTATCCTTTTTTCCACTTTTGGCACCAGGCATAAGCCTGACCCAGTCTATATCCTAGTCCAAGGCTGGTCCCAAGGCTCGTGCCTAACTCAGACCTCATCTACCCCAAGGTAGGCATCCGGTCTGGTACTCAATGACCCCGGGCATCTCGCAAGGCTAGCCCACTCCCTCCACAACTACTAAGGTGCACGACCCCAAGCATCGAAGTCCTTTACATCCCTTCTAGACTTCGGCATCCCAATCTAATAATAGGCATTGAGCCTAGAATATTAGGCACTTGGCCTCCTCAAGATGGTCTTGTAGCTCTTCAAGGGCTATCCATCATGAGCTATACACATGACAAAGGAACCACTGGCATATGTAGTGTTGATTGATTTTTGTCCTCAACCCATTTGGTATTACTTATTCTCCCTCATGCATATGGGCTCGCATGAGATCATCAAATAAACTGGCCCTTACAGCCCAATGTGTAGTCCCCTTGATCATTACAGCTCAACATGTAACAATGCATTCGCTATACCATCATAGTATCATAGAAAATAATCCACATGCCAAGTCTTGCATGTCATCATGAGAATATTCATCATTGTTAATTACAAAATAACAAACTGCATGCTCATGCATGTCATTTGTATGCAACTATTACATGCTTCACCATTTTAAACTATGATATGAACATACTGCATCAAAGATATATCATGACTTTACATAATAGATGAATGATATGTCAATAAACCTCATATTGTAGCATCATAAATCCTATGCAAATCATAAGGATACATTATCACTATAAGAACCACATGTGCATCAATATATCATATCAATCAAGTATCTATCTTAACTAAGTGAGCATTTCCACACATTTTAATCAATAAATAAGGAAAGTCTTGAAAAATAACATCTGCATCTTCCTAGGTAGTTGACACTGGGATATATTGGTCCCATTGGACCTTGACTTGCTCAAACTCACAGTTCCTGAGTCGGTGAACCTGACAGTCCAGTATATAGAATGGTTCGACCTGAAGGACTCCTTCCTTAGAAACCTGCAATTTCTCAAATTTGAAAACATGGGATGATGCAGGTACATATTTTCTAAGCATAGAAACATGAAACACATTATGCATCCATTTTAGATGGAATGGAAGCTCGAGCTTGTAAGCAACTGGTCCAATCCTCTCTAGGATCGTGAATGGCCCAAAAAATCTAGGTGCTAGCTTTGTTTCCTTACCCATCCTAAAGGGACTTTTAAATGGTTTGATTCTAATAAAAACTTGGCTTCCTTCCTCAAAGTTTCTATAAATTCTCTTTGCATTAGCATAACTTTTCTCGCGAGCCCTGGCTTCTTTTAGTCTCTATTTAATTGTGGCCATTTGTTCTTCCATTTCTTGGAGCATTTTAGGTCCCAACATGACTCAGTCCTCTAATCGATCCCAACTTAATGGAGTATGACATGGTCTTCCATACAAGATTTTGAAGGGAGCTACCTATATTGAACTGTGGTAACTATTGTTGTATGCAAACTCCACTAAGGGAAGGTATTTCTCCCATTGGTTTTGTTGATCCATGGCATACATTCTTAACATGTCCTCCAACCCTTGGTTTACTCTTTCTGTTTGACCATCTGTCTCTGGGTGATATGCTGTACTAAAATTTAGTTGTGTTCCCATAGATTGTAATAGACATTTCCAAAATCTAGAAGTAAAACTTGCCTCTCTGTCAGATATTATCTTTCGTGGTACTCCATGAAGGTGAATTATTTATTTTAGGAAAATTTTAGTGATAGCTGATGCTTCAAAGGTGGTCTTGACTGGAATTAAGTGAGCACTCTTAGTTAATTTATCAACCACATCCATAACACAGTCATGTCTTTGGGATGTCATAGGTAAGCCTCCAACAAAATCCATCGAAACAACTTCCCACTTAGTTTCTGGTATATCATGGGGTTGTAAAAGCCCTGTCAGGTGACGATGTTCAGCTTTAACCTATTGACATTCTAAACATCGGGCCAAAAACTTTGTTATATCCTTTTTCATTCTTGTCCAGAAAAATAGTTGTTTTAAGTTTATGTACATTTTCTAGACTCCTAGATGTGCAGCATATGAAGCTTGATTGGCTTCCTTCATTATTAAATTCTGAAGATCGTCATATTTCAGGATGTAAACCCTACCCTTATATTGTAGCAATCCATCATTTTCTAAGGTGCATTCTTCCCACTTGGTCTCCACAGGTACATCTTCTTGTAAGGAAAATTTTATTTGCTGGTAATGTGGGTCCCCGACTAGATGATTTAGAATCCGTCTCCTCAAGTCTATCTTTAATGACGATACTGAATGAAGTCTAGGTCTCTTGCTTAAAGCATCTTCAAATTTATTCTCTTTTCCCTTTATATAGGATATCTTGAAATCATGATCACTAAATAGCTCACTCCAGTGTCGTTGTCAAGCATTAAGGTCCTTTTTTGTGAAGATATACTCAAGACTTTTATGATCTGTTCTTAATTCAAATTGACGCCCCATTAGATAGTGTCTCCACAATTTTAAGGCCATTACAACCACTTTTAATTCAAGATCATGAGTTGCTTAATTGATTTCATGTTTCTTGAGTTTTCGTGAAGCATAAGTGATAACCCCTTCATCTTGCATCAATACTACACCTAATTCTTCTTCTGATGCATTCGTGCATACAAGAAAGTTCTTGTCCATGTCGGGTACTTTTAATATTGGAGCTATTGTTAGTCAATGTTTTAGCTCATTAAATGCTTTCTAATACTCACTTGTCCATTCAAACTTAACCCCTTTCCTTTGGAGGTGGGTGATGGGATTAGATATCTGTGAGAACCTTTCTACAAACCTTCTATAGTAGCTTGCCAATCCCATAAAGATGTGTACTTCTTTGACATTCCAAGGAGTGGGCCGAGTCATTACAGTTTCTATCTTACTGTAATCAACTAAATGCCTTTCCCACTAATGGTATGTTCTAGATATTGAATTTCTTTCTCAAAGAAGGAACATTTAGAAATTTTTCCATATAGCTTATGTTCTCTAAGGCATTGTAGTACCAACCTCAAGTGTTCTAGATGCTCTTTCTCATTACGGGAATAAATGAGGATAGCATCCAAGAACACTTGGAAAAAGTGGTCTAGATATTTTCAGAAGACACTGTTCATCAAGTTCATGAAGGTTTTTGGGGCATTAGTCAAACCAAATGGCATAACAATAAACTCATAGTGTCCATATCGTGTTCTGAATGTCGTCTTAGGTATGTCTTCCTCCTTGATTCTTAGTTGATGATAACCTAACCGTAAGTCTATCTTGGAGAATATTGAAGCTACTTTTAGTTGGTCAAAGAGGTCATCTATTTGAGGCATGGGGTACCAGTTCCGAATGGTGGCCTTGTTTAGATCTCGGTAATCAATACATAACCTAAGAGTTCCATCCTTCTTCTTTACAAAGATTAATGGCGCACCCCAAGGTGACACACTGGGTCATATAAAACCTTGGTCAAGAAGTTATTTGAGCTATATACTCAATTCATTAAGCTCTGGAACAATCATTCGATAAGGTGTTTTGGATATGGGTTCCACTTCTAGTTTCAACGTTATGGAGAAATCAATTTCTCGAACTGGAGGCAATCCTAGTAGCTCTGGAGGGAATACATCTGCAAATTCAGAAAGTAGTGGGAGCAACTTATTCGAGGACTTCTCATTGGTAGGAACCGTTTCTACCGCATAATCTTGCACTCGTTCCTCATACACTTATTAACTTTCTTGGCTGATATGAGGCACAATGTAACATCATGTCTAATCCCTTTTATTACATTGGTTTCTCCTTGGTCATTTTTTGTGAGAACTGTCTTATTATAGCAATCCAGTATAGCTTGATGGGATTCAAGCCAATCCATTCCCACAATTAAGTCATACATCCCTAGAGTCGTACTATATAGGTTCATCTTGGTATCACAACCCCAATGTTAAGACTACAATCTCCTACCATTGACCCTACTAATTGCTGAAAGCTTGATGCCACTTCTACCATTCTAAAGTTACTTTCATCATGAGCTATCAATCCACATCTAAGTATTGTTGAAGGTGAAATAAAACTATCAGTGGCACGTAGATCAATTAACACAAATAGAGGGATGTTATTGATCATACCTGCAGACTCTACTACAGTGGCTTGGTGCTCAGCCTGGCTATGGTTTGTGGCTGCATGAATTCGATGTGGGTTTTGTGGTCTTCCTCCTTTTGCTTTGTATTCTTGTTGTTTAATCCCTGTTTGATAGCTTGGACAATCTTTTCTATGATGTGGACCTTTACATTGCCAACATTCTACTTGTTCCTACTTCTTATGTTGTACTTGTCCTTGGCCACCAAATCTTCTACCCCACCCACTATTCAAGTAAGGCTGACCCTTACATCCTCTTGGAGGCGGTCGAGAAGTTGCGCTAGTGATATGAGAAATAGTGTTTTGTCTTCCCTGGAATCTATATGATTGCCCCCCAGATTTATTTAGCCTCATTGTGGAATGTTCCTTTCCTGAATTTTCATCAACCACCATTTGTTTCTTCATATTTATCTTCCTCAAGACTTGTTTGGCTAAACTAGTGGTTGTTGCCATAGTGGTGGGTTTCCACATGGTGACTTATGCTTGGACTAAGAGGTCGAGTCCATGTAAGAATCTTTCAGCTTGACGTTTATCATTAACCATATAGTCAATGTGATGGACCAACAAATAAAATTCAGCTTCATAGTCCCCGATAGATCTACCATTCTGTCGTATTTCATGGAAAGCACCTACTTGTTGGTGTTTGTACTCTTCTGATAGGTACCTAGTTCAGAAGGCTTTCTCAAACATTTCCCAAGTAACTTGCACTGAGGTGACTTGCATCTTCATTTCTTCATTTAACCACCATAATAAGGCATCTTCTTTTAACAGACTCATTGATATATGGGCCTTTTCCCTTGAAGTGTATGCCTTAAAACTAAGTGCTCTTTTAACACCCATTACCCATGCTTATGCTTTTGAACCCCCTTCTATACCCGTAAACTCTGGTAATTTGGATTTTTGGACTTCTTCCATAATATAAAGTGTTGCTTGTCCATATTTGGCATTGAATTGAGAATTTAGTTCTTGTCTCTATTTTTGTTCCAATTCCCTTTGCACATTTTCTTGATCTCATCCTTGGCTTGAGACCCAATCCTTAAAGATATTGGTCATTTACCCAAGGGAATGTAATATAGCTTGCTTAGCTGGGGTTCCTATCTCTGAAGTGGTGGGAGGTGGTGTTTCTACCTCAGGGTTGTTTCAGGTATGTCTTCGACATTTAGGAGCCATGATCTACCCTGTGATATTTAGTTAAATTATACATTACTTTCTTACTCATATGCCAAAAGCTACAATAAATTTAAAATATGTCCAAATTTAAAATATACATTTAGTTACTCAATTGAATTACAATACTTAAACCATCAATTATCATAAATTTCATAGTATAGAAACATGGGTTAGAAAGAAATAATATTGTCAAAATAGAACTTAGAGAATTGGATCAATGTAAAATAAAACAAAATTCAAATGAGTAAAGCTTAAGAATATTGGTGGCATTATTGTGCTAAGAAGGTATTGAATTTTGGAAAGAAACATTATACGTCACAATAATATTAATTCTATAGATTCATGACTTTAAGGATAAAGATAAATTGAAATGTTGTGTTAAGTATCTGTTTATGCAATCATTACTTGTGTAAAAATAAAATAAAAAAAATCGATTGTTTTAAAATAAATTGTTAAACAAGTGTATCATGAGATTCTTATAACTATTCTAAGAAAATTTATGAAATCAAACCATTAAATAAATATTCCACACCATAAAGAAGAGACACCGCCGCCCGACCCAAAACCAGATTGGATGACTAGGAAGGTTATTCCTCCCCAACACAAAATAAAATCATTTTATTAGTTATATGGTCTGCCTGCAAGTGCACCCACGAAGGCAACACCATATCAAATCCCTTAAATTACAATACATTTAACCATATAAATTTGCTGGATAAGACATAAAATTGCCTGCATAAGACATAAGACGTAAGATTCTAAGCTTGTGGCCATGGCTATGCGCGTTCCGACAAATTCCATTGTTCCATTCGACAACAATGTCGAGAAATCTGCACACACTATAAGATCAACCTCACATTGTGGTTCAAAACATTGGTTGAGAGACAATACCATTTACACAATCAATAATACCATTTCCTCATCCAAGGTGGGTAATTGTTCCTTCAACAAATTATATAGAACTAGTATTTGTTTATACTCATTTATCTAATTATTCACACTACTACTACCGGAAGAAGATTTTATACAACAAATACTCTTTAACAAAATCTGGTATGATAATGGAGTGCATAATTCCATAATATATTTGGCTTGATTTCAAAATGAAAAGCCACGATCAGTGGTTGATTTCTTAACTCAAAGAAGATTCAATAGAAAGACTATACAACAATAGTGCAGAATGATTTATCTCTAGATATTCTAAAACATATAACTTACACTGTTGAGTAGCTTTCATGAAGTTTTGGCTAGCTACAGTGACATATATATGATTGAACATTTAAACTATATGAAAAGAGATTTTTTTTTTTTTTAATAATCATCAAAATAAAACAGTGATGACCGGTATAAGATTTACATATTCGAGGCGACGGAATAGTTAAAACCTGTGTGCTTGTCTAACCAAAATAACATCTTTGATAGATGCCCAGATTCTAACCTGATAAATTTACCTAGGGATCAAAGTTTTCAGAAGAACACAAAAATAGAATAAAACTCTGCAGAATAAAACTCTCTGGCTTGCAGCAAAAATTGAGCTCGAGATTAAACATGAAAAAGAAGGTAAGAATATAACATCCTGAAAAATATAACAGAAGTTGAATTTAAAATTCATCTACGGTTCTAACAAGCTAGGGTAGGTAAGATCTCAATGGTTCCTCCACTTTGTAGATATGAAGATGTGGGCTTCAAGAACAAAACTAGTTGCAGCTCATGCCAAGGAACTTGGCAATGTCACATAATTCTTGCTTGCTGCCATAGTCTTCCCAAACTTAAAATTTTGTTTCAAAGCTTCGTTGCGGATGATCCAACCATTTGAATGTTGCGGAAATCACTAAAACCCTTTCAAGATGACCTTTGATTTGAAATTTCAGAGCTACAATCAAGATAGACTCTGATAGTAGTAGATTTCACGAGATAAATAGTTTTGAATATATGCAACATGAATGATAATGATACCTGTGATTGAATATATAATGCTTGAAATAGGAGAAGAAAGTCATGATTGTGGAAGAGGAAATTATTAGGTACTAAGAAAAATAATGTAAATAAAAGAAAACAAACAATAATAATCGATGCAACAATTCCAAACAAACAATCACCTGCAACGATGACTGACATCTCTCTGCATGCATTTTGGGGATTTTTCTCCACGGTAGCGTCTCATGGGGTTCGAATCATGTGACAACTTCAATATTCCCCAAGCCAAGAATCGAAACCTGCGGCCGTATTTAATTTTCGTAGAAATCTGCTAATTACGCGGCTTCTGAAGATGGGTAGTGGCTAGGGACACACTTTAAATACGCCAACAGCTCTCGCAGATCGCTCAAGGATTGGTGTGCTTCTAAAAATGTGGTGCAACATGGGGCAGACTTCTTCAACATCTGCACACTGCCGCAAAATACCTTCTACTTTAACTCCATATTGTTTAATGAAGCAGAGGGCCTTTTCTAAGAAGGATGGACTTACATCAATATCTTCCAATGCAAGTAGGAATGGCCCTCCCACAACTAAAGACTTTATTGGCCATCTATCCCTACATTGTTCTACAAATCCTTCAATTGTATCAACTGAATGATTTTGAAATATATCCTTCTTTCCCATAACAAGGGCTACATTGTGTGCTTGAGTCGAAGCATGCTCTAGTGCTGCCTTCCATTCAAACAAGTCTTCAAAAGTTTTTGCCTTAAGTGTAAACCAGTGGAGACACGGGATTTGCAAATGTGCCTACAACTTATTCCAGTGATGAAGCTAATGGTAGGCTGAATGTAGGTTTAGATTAGGAAGTGCATGTCAATCACCAAAATTAAATAAACAAACCAAAAAAAATTCACGGACAAAAGTGATCGCAGAAATAAATTATTCTTGAGAACCACAATATAAAAATTTATAATAAACAAGCTTTATCTGATGCCTATCATAAAACACACACACTCAGTTTATGTTGTGGCAGAGCCTGCAAACAATTGTTAAAAATGGCTAACAAATTAATGAAAACAAATCAAAATTGCAGAAATCTAGAAACCCCGATTCCAAAGTTCAGTTTCCGTGGACATTACTCGTAGGAAAATAAGCATCTTGTAACTTTCAAAAGCAAGTCAAGTTAAATATTCCGACAAAATAATTTTTTATTTTTATTTTTAGATGCCCATAGGCCCTAAGGGTTGAGCCTTGGTCTGATACCATATGTAATAGTACAAAGTAAATATAAAGTTAATTTCCTAATTAAAATCATAATCAAACAAATAATCACATACTTGTAGTACCTGTGATTGAAGTTTGCCAGATGACAACAAGGTTTTGGGGACGACTGTCCACCCAACCGTAGGCTCAATTGTGCAAGGATTTGCTACAACTGGTCACCCCCGAGCCATCAATCAATGTACTACTTCTAGTGACTCCTAAGTCTTAGAACACCATTCTCCCAAGAGAATGAAACATAGAAACTTGGAAAGATGGAATGCCTCCCATCCTCCTCACCCTCTAATAAATAGAGCAAACATTGGATGGGGAACCACATGCACACACTCCATGTGTCTACATGTGACTTTGATTTTTAGCTTTCTTTACTTTTCTTTTGATTGTTTATAGTTTTCTTGTTTTATTTCTTTTCTTTTCTTTTGCTTTCTTGTTTTATTTTCTTCTTTTTCCTATTTTTCTTATTTTATTTCTATTTATTCTTATTTAGAGAATAACTATTTTTTATTTTTATTATTTTTATTTATTTTCTTGTATATATTTTAAATATCATTTATTTATGATTTATATTATTATTTATTTATTATATTATTATATTATTATTTTTATTCTTTATTCTTTATTATTTATATTAAGGGGAGGGATATTACACCCTCATCCCCACTATTTCTATCCTATCCTATCATTTACTTGTAACTCCCCAAACCCCCTCACTCATACATTTTTGCCCACACTTTCATTTACACCCATTCCTCCAAACTATTACCCATAGCACCATACCCATCATGGAGTAGAGATCAATGATTTAGAAAATCAAAAGGAAACTTAAGCTCAAAACATGCTTATGAGGGAAAAGGATGCACATATTCAAAGGTTATGGACAAACTGGCAAGAGATAAATATATCATCACATATTTAGGACAAGAGAACAAATAGTTGAATGATAAACAGGGCCTCATGGAGCTTGAAATTCTGAAACTGAAGAAGCAAAGTGACAAAGAGGATCATGTCATTTTGACTCCCATTGAGCAAGAAATTGAACAAGATTGGAAAACTTGGCTTGAGAGGGTCAACATGCATCTTGAAGGATTAAATGAGAAGGCCAACAGGGACAAGAAAATGCTTCAGCACATGGCATATCACTACATGACCTGCAACAAAATCTGTAACATGAGGATTAGAAAATTGAAGGCAAGGCTAAGGAGAGATTTGGAGGGAAAAAAGAAGCAATATAGATTGAGAATGTTGGCTGAAGCCTCCTAGTCCATTAAGCAGTTGATGGTGGTGTCCCATGCAAAATTTGGGCAAATTTTGAAGAGTTTTTGCATTTTAAAATTTTAAAAGTTTTAACACAAGAAATTTTCCCAAAAGCGCAATGCCACCAGTGCTTTGCTTTTTCCTGGGGCATCAGATGGAGAAAAGGTTGGAATTTTTGGATTTAGTATGATTAGGAAATACACCTTGGAAAGTTTCAAAATTTTTGGAGCAGATCTGGTCCACCGAAAGCTCCAAAAACTACTAAAAAATGACCTCTCTACCTCTTTTCGGACACACAGAAGTAGTCTTGGAAGATTCACGTTTTGAGTGGGAAAGTGACCTCCAAATTCTAAAATTCAAAGTGTTCCAGAAACTAGACTTGACGTCCTTTCACATAAGCTATCATGGGCTCAATTTTGCTAAGGGGAAGGCCTCCAAAAGTAGGCGAAAAGTGGCACTACGTTTTTGACAAGTTTGCCCAGAAAATCAAAATTTCACCTATTTTGACTGTAAATTTGTTTTCTCTCTCCTCATGGATGATTTCACTGATGTAATTGATGACATGGCATGTAAATGTAATGGTAAAATATTTTTATATGGTAGATTCATTAGTTAGAGGTGGTTTTGAGGTAAATGAATCATTTTCCCCTTTTTTAAATGCAAGTTGTTTGACTGCCTATATTCCAGTTCTTTGTTTGGAAATGGTTGAGACAACCCCTATTCTCATGGATTCGACCCATGAAGGTTAGGATGAGTAGGTTAGATGTCTATATTATGTGTTTTCTTGGTCATTTGGTAGGTTTGGATTCACTTGGATGCTCTGAACTATATTGTACATCATTGTAAGTAGTTTGGCAAGGAAATTAATAGGAGTTGTAGCTATTTTTATGGGATACCTGTGGTATGGTTTTTTTGCATAGTTTCTTATTTTTCTATCAGTTGTTTACATGTTTTATGTATGCCATCATCTAATTCACTACTTCTGACTAAATGATATCAAGATAGATAGGTAGAATTCATTGTTTGCAGTGCTCTACCTTGGGAAATCTTTCAATATTTTATGTTTTCTGCTATTTGAGAAGGATACATGATTGCTCCATTCCCTCCTCAGGTCCTCACCAGTATTAGACATCTCATATCACTTAATTTCTAGTGCTAAATCCTATACCTACCTTGCCCCATAAAACACCTTGCATTTTGACCTAATTTCCCAAACCCAAATTGCTCAGTTCCATCTGATCTAGTAAAAAACCAACAAAATCGATGAGAACCATAGAGCTACTATACCTAACATAAAATATTGTTCATGAATCAATCATCTTGACTGAAATTCATAAGGAGAGAGCCCTCTCCCAACCTAGTGGGTCTAGCTACTAGGTTAAGCTTGGTTTGTGGTTATCCTAGCATTGCCTTCCTTCAGCCTGAGGTCAATCTAGGCTCTAACAGGTTCAAGCCATGTCTACCCTGTGTTATAGACACATATGGTGGCATATGAGGGGATGAGAGGTCCGCATATGGTGGCTCACCCCCAATGTTTATTGTATAGTGGTTTGGGGTTCATGGGGATGGTGACCTGCCAACCCATACATATTGTTTTCTTAATAATATAATATGGTGGACTCAGTTGGACGGATTTGATCGTTGGTCAACCAGCCCTATTTTGTTTAATATTTTCTCATTATAATAAACAAATTGTATAAGAAAATTTAACCGGATTTTTGGGTTTATTGGGCAAATTAAAGAGGCGACAAATTCACCCTTTCCGGCCACCAGATTTCATGCATTGTCCCTTGCCAAATTGTTGCCTCATTAGTGATTTCCATTTGGGCTAGATTGACTAGAACTTTGATCGTCTATATCTTGAGCATACGAACTCTAATTTAAATGCCATTTGCATTGTTGGAATCAAGATGACGAGAACTATGATCTGGTATTGATTTCATTTCAATTTAAGGTTTTTTATTTCTGAGTTTTTTCAAGGTCACTTCTATTTCTAGAGTCACCTAGATCATTCCTCCCCATTAAGGAGCTTTTGTTCCTCCAAAAGCTTAATCACATCCTACAATCTGCATGTGTCATTGTCAAGCTGATCTTTCAACATCATTTCATGCTAATTTGTAGTATATTCTTTGTAATTACATACAAAATGAAACCTGACTCAAATAACCCCATACTTTCCAAGAGTTTATAACACACACACTTTGGTCAAGTTTACATCGGAATAGAAACAAATACCCAAACTATCAATAAAAGGCCCAAAACATTATCGTTTCCTTAATAAGCGATGGAAAACACATCATGCCTTTTACAATTATTCACAGCACATGATTTATAAAATGTGGCCATGACACCTACCATATCTATTAAAACCATATCTTACTCAATAAAGTGAAGGGGTCATCACCCTGGAGCTGATTCACTTGATGAACAAATTTCCTACTGGTTTCTTCAAAGGTGCTTTCTAGGCCTAGAGCATCTGAGACATGGCTCTCTAGTGTCCAACCCCATTGCAGTGACTACAATGATTCTTTCTCATCCAAAATTTCCAAATCATCTTTGAATGCTTATTTATGGTGCGCCTCTGATAAGTGCCTGTCGAACCCTCACTATGATTGGAATGTGAAGTGCTCTCATCATGTGTCATTGGTTGGTTATTGGCTGTCTTGGAGTGCTCCCCAACCTATTTTTTGACATATCCAAGTTCTACATAGTGAGGCAATTCTTCCACTTTGATGGGATTCACAATGCCAAGGCCCTTTCCTTGATACCCCATTTTATTCAACAATTTTGATCGAATTCCTATGGTATGTTTCACAAAAGTAGCAAAATCATCATCATAAAAAGTACATGAAATTGAATAATCACTTTTTTCCTCGGGATTGTTATGCTGCAATTTTTCCAAAGCCCCCTCCTTGGCTTGTAACTGATGTTGCAACCTTTGTTTCTCCTTCTCTGCTTCTTGTAGGAGTCTCATTAGTTCCACATTCTCTGTGTGAATACCTTCGTTTATTTCTTCAAGTTCTTGGAGTCATGCTACATTTGGTGCCCTTTTCATTTTTGACATAACATCTATTCAAATCTTTGTCTCATTGCCTGAATCAGGGTCCAGGTCGATGGGTACATCCTCTACAATCCCAAAAGTTTAAATCTTAATATCATCACCTAAATCTTATCCCAAGTCAATTGGTCCAATACCTGGGTATCTCACAACTATTATCTTCTCATCATCCTCTGATTCAAATTCTTGGTCTTGTTGCACAGTTGCATCTATCTTTTTCTTCACTTTTTTGTCGTTCCTCTTAGGTCTCAATCCTATATGTAGTTTCCAGTAGTTCTCCTCAACATTCCCTTCTTTCTCACAATGAGTATAAGAGGGCTTTCCTTCTTTTCTCTTAGTTGTTGCTACCCTCTTCAAGCAGTCATCTTGCTCATGATTCCCCTTACTTTCAATATGTAAGACATTCACACTAGATTCATCAAGAGACTTAGGTTCAATTAATAATAATGAATGATGCAAATAAATATGCAAAGAGCCAATATATTTCATCAATGTCTCAGAATTGTCTAGTGGATCATTCAATGCCAATGCTTTTTTTCTAAACTGCTCTGTAAAATTATGAATAGTTTTAACCTTTACTTTGTTTCAAATGTTTCCATTCCATCATGGCTTTTTTTTTGTAGCCTAATGGGTAAAACTATCCTCTTATAGCAAAGACAGACTCATACCAAGATGAAAGAAGTTTATGACTATTATTACCACCTTTCTATAGTTTTTCTTCCCACTAGGCGAGAGAAGTGACACTCAATTGAAGGGATGCTAGCTATATCTTGGTGTCATCCTCTCTTATTCGTTTTATTAGACAATACACTTCAACCTGTCTGATTCAATTATCTAGCTTTTCTGCTCTAGATTCTCCACTAAACACAGGTAAACCAAACTTGATATCCAACTTAAAAAAAAAGATTTTTAGATGCATTCCTATGATTCTTTTTATAATGACGAGAAGATGAAGAAGAAGAAATTTCATTGGAGGATGGAGAGGGAGGAGGCTCTTATCCGCCACCTTCATGATTTACCAAGGCATGATCATTTGGTTCTTTTTCCCCAGGCTTGATTGTCTTCTCATATTCTACAAATAACTTGTCAAATTTCTCTTCCATTATGTAGATCTTATGATAATTTCACTCTTCTTCCATTAAAGCTTCCTCATCTACCATGTTCCGTATTCGTGCTGCACGTCCCGCTTCGAGATCAAAAGTTTTGAGTTTTCCTTCTCCTCTTTGGAGCTTGTTCTTGGTTAGCATTCACTCATGCAACTCGCATCAAGAAGACCTGCTCTGATGCCAAACTTGATCCAGTTCTTTTAACTTCGAGGATGCATACAAAATTGCATATAAAAGAGCATGTTAACCAAGTAACTTAAAACACATGGAAAAGATGCAAAATTCATAAAGAAACCATGAGATCAAACACACACAAATGATTTGATTACAAAGTTCACCCAACGTGGGATACGTCTCCTAGCCTTTCTTAAAGTAGGGAGGCCTCTTTCATTAAATGGGAGCAAAAATGAATTACAATCATATCTACATAAATGACCCTTATACTTGTGGTCTCATTCGTGGCATGAAATCATGTCAAATGACTATAAACATGGCCCCTTTCTGACACCATCAAAATATGGATCCTCGAGAATCTTGAAGGTTCCCTCAAAGATCCCCTCCTAGAGATGGGAAAAAATCAACTACTCGGAAGGAAATTATGAGCACCCCACTGTGCTCCTTGTGAAATTATATGAAAAATGACTATAAAGTTGGCAACATTCCACCTCTGTAAAAAATTAGCCTCCTAGGCAACTGTGTCAAGGTTTCATGCTGCCTCCTCGGTCCTCATGCTTGACCTCCACTCCATCTTTCCTATTGAATGGTATATCTCGATTTTTATATCTGTGAATGGGCAAATTTTACAAGGTATGGGCCATTTGCCTATTGGTTGGCCACATTGAGTTTGGGCATGGTTTGTTGGTGGGTCGATGGTTCAAAACCGACTGTACCCATATTAGTTTTGGTGCCTTTCAAAACACGGTGGGAGAGTTTTTTGGGGTGGTGTTGTGGGGTGGGTTGGTCAACTGGCCAACATAGGTTGAAGCCTCATTGATCTTGTGTTATAGACACATATGGTGGCATATGAGGGGGTGGTGGGTTCGCCAATGGTGGCCTGCCCAAAATGTTTATTATATGGTGGTTTGGAAATTGGCGGGGGTGGCAGCTTGCCAGCCCATACATATTATTTTTTTTAAGACTATAATACAGTGGGCTTGGTTCGCTAGATTTGACTGTCGATCAACTCACCCTACTTTTTTTAATATTTTTTTGTTATAATAACAAATTGGGCAAAAAAAATTGAATGGATTTTTGGGTTTACTGGGAAAATTAAGGCGACAAATTCTCCCTTTTCAATCGCCATATTCCTTGTGCCATCCCATGCCAAATTGTTTCCTCGTTAGTGACTGCCACTTGGCATAGATTGACCAGAACTTTGACTGACTATATCTTAAGCATACAAAATTGGATTTGTGTTTCGTTCGCACCGTTGGAATCAAGATGACAAGAGATATGATCTGGTCCTAATTTAAATTCAATACAAGGACTTTTATTTTCATTTTTTTCAAGGCCACTTCTATTTGTAGAGCCATATAGATCAATTAGATCAATTTAAAACTTCTTAAATATTTTAGATATCAAATAACAAATGTTATTCAAACTTTTGTGCAGGATTGAAGACATGCATCAGGGGAATATTTTGGAGAATTGTTCTATCTTTTAGAGAATCATTTTAGTTGAAGTTGAAGGGTTACCTATAGTGTTCATCTTCTGTATTGGCAGTTGTTGTATCAGTTCATAATTTTCTTATAAACTTCAGAATTATTTGTTTGTTGAGCTTGTGGCCTCAAGCAAGTGGATGATTGTCTTATTATTATAGGAGTTGTGGCTCCTATTTGGTGGTGGTGAACATATTTCATTATTGAGGAGTAGTTGCTCCTTTGCTATAGTGATTAGGTGAAGAATGTAAATGAGAATATTTTTGAATTAATAGAGAAGAATAAGCAATAAAATAATTTGGTGGTTTTCTGCCCCAGGAGGGTTTCCACCTAAAATATTAGTGTCTCCATATGATGTTGTTTATGCTTGATTAGTTGCATGTGTTGTTGAGTTCTCATTTATGAAAAGTCATATTTGTAGTGAAATTTGTAATATTTGTGTAATAATGATTCACACCCTCTCAGTATTGTTAGTTCTAACAAGTGGTATCATAACCAACTACTTTGATTCCCACTTAACAACTGAAAGGATAATTCAAAAGGGAATCATGACTACTTAAGATGCTAAACATCCTATTTTTTATGGGGAGAACTATGGATTATGGAAGATGAGGATGCAAGGAAATTTGATGAGCATCAAGGATAATTTTAGGGGCGAATGTTCGTCCTTTGGCGAAATTAAGGGGTTTTAAATTTTTAGTGGGCGAATATTTTGTATCATAGTACATTTTTACAAATCACCTCAAATAGCCCACCTTATTTTAAGGGAGCGGGTCAAAAGGTAAATTTAGCCCTTGAAATTAGGAGTTACAACCTTCCATTCGCCCATTTTCAAGAATATGTTTTATTTAAGTGAATCCATTCGCTCATTTTCAAGAATAGGTTTTATTTAAGTGAATCCTATGGGCCAAAGGCCCAAATACCATATTTATAAAAGAGGTATGGTAAATTAATAAAAATATAAATAAATGAGAGGTATGGTAAATAAATAAAGAATTTTTTATATTTACACCATAAGTCACCTTATATACATGCAAGGGTGTAAACAAATAAAAATATAAGTAAAGTGGAGGTATGGTAAATAAATAAAACTTCTTTTTATACTTACTCAAAAGGTATGGTAAATAAATAAAGATATAAATATACTAGATGCATGGTAAATAAATAAAACCTCTTTTTATATTTAATCCATAACCCTCGTTCTATTTATGAAGG
The DNA here is from genome assembly GCA_000404065.3 of Pinus taeda. Taxonomy (NCBI): domain Eukaryota; kingdom Viridiplantae; phylum Streptophyta; class Pinopsida; order Pinales; family Pinaceae; genus Pinus; species Pinus taeda. Next base: position 35,649 of record APFE031625665.1, on the reverse strand, counting down.
CTCAAGAAAGATGTTTTATTTAAGTGAATCCTATGGGCCAAATACCATATTTGTAACAGAGGTATGGTAGATTAATAAAAATATAAATAAGTGAGAGGTATGGTAAACAAATAAAACGTTTTTTTATATTTACTCCATAAGTCACTTTGTATTTATGAATGGTATGGTAAATTAATAAAAATATAAATAAACGAGAGGTATGGTAAACAAATAAAACATTTTTTTTTTATATTAATACCATGCAAAAAAACATTATTAACCCTAATATTAGTATTAATAAAAATAAAAATGGCACATGGTATTGACCCATGGTATTCACCAAAATGGCACACTTGGAATGTAGGCTATTTAAATGGGGGAATTAAACTAGAATAGATCCATCTTTACTCTGTATCTACTAACCCCCGAGAGGTATCAAATATCGTGATATGCTAGCATAGAGTGAAAAAATATTTGATCCGATCAAGAGTAAAAATGGATGTTGTAATTTAATGTATGTTAAACATTTTAGCTTGGTTAAAATAAAAATAAAAATAAAATCAACTATTAATTTTA
>APFE031625665.1:0-32669 GCA_000404065.3 Pinus taeda | reverse complement strand
TTTATTATATTTATAAATTTACGGGGGGGTTCTTAAAATTTTCCCTGATGAGCATAGGTGTTGATGTGTATGCCACTGTTGTGTTAGGATACATATTTATTGATTCTCTTCCTATGGATCCTATGGGAATAAGGTTTATGAAAACAATGTTAAGGCAAAAAATGCTATTTTGGTTGGACTTAGCGAGAATGAACTTATTAAGGTGATGCATTGTAATTTAATGAAGAAGGTATGGGATAAGATATATAACGTCTATGAGGGAAATGAAAAGGTGAAGAAGGTGAAGCTCCAAACCTACATAATGAGGTTTGGGAGCCTAAAGATGAAGGAAGATGAAAGCATTGGTGAATACTTTTGAAAGGTTGAGGATGCAACTAATTTGATTAGGGGTATATATGAGAAGTCTGAATATGAGATTGTTATTAAAAAACAATTGATGGCTTTTCCATCGAGGTTCAATCCAAAGGTCTTAACAATTGAGGAAATGGAAGAGATGAGCATTCTCACTATGAAACAAATTCTTGAGACTCTTATGACATATGAGATGTGAATTAGAGAGAAGAATTAAAAGTCTAGTGAAGTAACATTCAAAACTTCCAATAAAGTGACATTGCACTCCAAGAGAGTCAAGAAATTCCCCAAGAAGGTCAAGGAAGAGGAAGTATACTCCAATAACAAATAAAATCAAGAATTTTCTCAATTTACTAGGAAACTAGAGAGGGTTATTGGAAAATACAAAGGAAAAATTCCCTTCAAATGCTTCGATTGTGGAAGGGTTGGACATTTTAGAGTAAAGTGTTTATTCACAAGAGGAGGAAAAGAGGAGAAGTAGAAAGAAATGAAGGGAAAGAATCAAATTCAGAGGTATTAGAAAGGAAAATATCAAAAGAAAAATAGCTTTTTCTACAAAGAAAAAGTGACTTTGAAGAAGATAGTAGTGAGCCATTGTCATTCATAGAGGAGAACAATGAATGTGTTCTTATGGCCTTTGAATCCAAACATGAATCTGATCTTGAGGAAGTAGAGATAGATTATGAAGGAGAGCTCATCAATGCATTGGCTGAGCTGATAAAGGAAATAAAAAATAATAAATTTTTGAAGGAGGAAATGCATAGAGTGAAAGAAGACAAATCTCATATTCTTGATGAATCTTTGAAGACATAAGTTGAGGAGTCTTAAAAGTTAAAAAAAAAAACTCTGTTGCAATAACTAATGAATCAACAAAACAATTTGGCAGAGTTGGAGGTAGAGAATGAATCATTAAAACTTAATATATGTGGGGTTCAAAGGCCATTCTTTGAGGTAGAAGACGTGTTTTTTTCTAAAAACACAATCGGAGGAGGAAAAAAAGAGGGAAGAAGTGATCACCAATTAGCTAGGAGATTGGGAGAAAAATTTACAGAAACTTGAAGAAGAAAATGTTGTCTTAAGGTCTGATCTATCGAAGGAAAACGATCAAGTATATATGAATCAAAATTTTGTGAAGGGATATGAAACCTTAAAGGAAATTCTCAATGCAGAAAGGTCTCCATAAGACAAAACTGACATAGGATTCGAAACCCCTCAACAAGATGCCAAATTTCAATAAATTTTCAGCTACACAAATGCTCTAAAACGAATAAAGAGTCAAGAAAATAAGAAAATTATTTTGGTAGAAATAATTTTTAATAAATTAATTTAAATATTATTATTCAAAAGCTAGCCATTTAATATAGTCATTAGTTAATAATATTTGTTTTAACACTTAATAATACTATCATAATTAATATTTATTGTTCAAATATAGTCCTTACTAAACATGTTGGTCTCTACATTGCTCTCTATTTAATCCTTTGCCATGGTATGCCTCCTCATCTAGTCTTGATGATGAACCACACTTGTTGGTTTGAAACACGTTGGTCAAAAATTTCTCTTATGTGATTTCTACTGAAAGACTTTGCTTAATTCATTATGGATCACCGAAGCCCGAATATAGAAAAGTCAGGCAAATACTTTAATAAGAAACAAGAGAGTGTTGGAGAATCATGTAGGGCAGATATTTTAAACAGTTCTCATATCCTTAATAATTTCTTATGTAATTTAATTAGCTTCTTATTGTTCTTCATTAGATTCTTTTTGTCAAACAATTATCAAGAGCATAAACCATGAATATCATGAAAGACAATGGACACAAAGTATATGGTCTAAGTTAGTGAAAAACCCATCCAAGGGGAAAACCAAGAAAGAGTCTCTTCTCTTCTTATCGAATTAGGTCAAATGAGAAATCCAAGACCCAAACATGATGACCAAGACCTCCTTGAAACACCAAGTCATCCCTTCAAGAAGATCTCCTCCAAACAAGATAAAGTCTACCAAAGTCAACAAAGCTCAACCTCTTCAAAGTTTGCTCCAAACAAAGTTTCAACCCATCAGTTTAGGTATGCAACTTTGACTTGCAACTCTTGGACATACAGCTCACATAGAAACCCAAGAATTTCTCACGCATGACAAGAAATAGGTCATATTTTAGATCTTGTCCCTTCTCTTGGTCTTTCTCCTTAGCTCCTTAGCTTCTTACTTTATCTCTTCTTATTTTATTGTTGTAGATTAAATATGTGAAGTGTGTCCAAATGAGTCAAACTCTCTTCCTTTATATAGCCTTCCCATGAGGTCGAATAGGCCTCTCCTAGGCTGAATTTTCAATTAGATGGTCAACTTGGTATTGAAGGTAATTTAGGCTTTCTAGACTTAAAAATAATTTCTTTTACATGTTACAACTTTCCCAAATTTGTCTTATAAAAATGATAATGACTCTCTTGACTCATGAAAAATATTGTTTTGACTTGAAAAGCCCTATAAGCATGAAGAACATGCTTGACCTTGGGAAAAATCAACTTGAGCATGAACCCATGCTAGAAAATATTATTTTTCTTTATTTTTTTTCTTGTAACATAAGATATACATAATGACATGAGTACAATGACAATTATGAAGAATGAAACTAGTTACCTTTTCCAACACTCCCTCTTAACTAGGGATTTACTCATAATTATATAAACGATACAAGGATTGTCTTAACTGAAATTTTATCATAAGAAGAGTCAGATTGATAAGCTATCTTTTAAGCATCAACATCATAATCAAGATTGTCAATATAGTAATGCCTTTAATTGGAAAACTCTACTTATATCAAAGGATTATGCTGAGAAGCTTTATGTGAGTCACCACATTACCTCTGAAGGCACAAACCCTATGTGGATGTTCACTAGGTAGGCCATTTTATGAATATTATTATATTGGATTATCCATCCTCAAAGAATATTAGTCATGTTCGGCCACTCTTATCTTGGATACTTTTCCAATACTTAAAGAGTGTTGTGATACCTTTTATCTTGGATTTTTTATCCTCAAGGAGTATTAATATTAGATGCTTATCAAATCCTCCATTCTCCTTCATAGTTCCTTCAGGAAGACTTATGGTTATTAGTCTTGGTCTAGTGCATGACACATGGAGAATATGACGTCTAACATCATTCCCTCTCAGCTAGAGAGGAGGTCCTCATTCCCTCTTGATTTAAGGAATATATGCTTGCTGCTTCTCAAACATTTAAGGATACCTTTAACTCCATATTAATCATAGAGGAGATTCCTTTCTTTCAATTGGGAAGTCATAACCACAATAACTTTTGGTGTGTCTTTATCAATACATCAACTACTAGTTCTTCATGGATATCTTTAAGTAGTAGATGCATGGCTCCTCCTTTCCTTTGCATCTAATTATATTATGCTTTTGTAATGGAGCCAAACATTCTTCGAATTGTGATAGGGTTTAGGCCATCAACCTTTCATATGACTTTCCTCTAGTCATCATTAAAAAAGGAATTATGTCATTCCAATTAAAGTAGAGATAATCATATTTCCTTCTAATCATGAATGTGATCTACATTATCATCAAAACATAAAAATTATGTTATCATTTTCTATTGCTACATTTCAATCACAAGATGATATAGAAATATTGACTAAATAATCCTCTAAGATTCACCAAAGGCATCCACCCAATCCAAGTATTTATTGAATTGAGTTCAAAACAAACAATACTAGCCTGAACTACCATTTTAAATTTCTGCAACATTATTCCAAGTAGAAAATCTATATACCAACCATATAACCAATACCAAAATATCAATAAAATGATGGCAATTCTTCAAAATATCATTTTTTGCTTACTTGTTTCCTTTGAGATCAACATAATTCCTCATGGTCTATCTCCATATTGTAGAAAACTCTTTCTCTGTGATTTTTATTTTAATCAAAGTGTCCATGGAGAAAGCCGAAATATCTTTTTCCTTGGAGTTGTCATTATCAACTCTCTTTCTTTCTTTGATGTTTATCAATATCATCATTTCTAAGTCATGCTATATTATGGAAGAGTCTTTCTTTTTATGCATTCCAAATCATACCAATATTCCTTTTACAAGTATTGAGTAAACATATGAAAGACTTTTGAGCACATTATTACAACCAACTCTTTCTGCAAGATTCTTGTAGATATGAATTCTAGCTTCTAAAGAAGAGTTACTATGGACATGCATACATTTTACTTCATGTAACCATCTAGCCATCTTTAGTTTGAATGAGATTGATTCTATCCTTATCAAATATAAGTGTCCTTATTAAGAAGAAAGACTTCAATTTTGCCTTTCAAACTGTGTCTTGGCCATCATCATCACTTCATCCTATAATATTATTGATTCCATACTAGATGGAATATAGTCAAGTCATAATGCTTCATTTGGAAATCCTTCCCTAAATGATGATTCTTGTTAGAAGATATTTTTTATCCTTTCTATTGGCATTATGACGCATGTGTTGTCCTTGATGGAAACTCACTTATAAAAAAACAAGTATGTGGTAACTAGATGACTTCACCTGTTAGTTTAAAGGTGACAGAGTGATGGAATATAATAACAAAATGATGGGAAAAAGGATTAAAGATCAGAATTAGAAGGTTGATACATTTGAATATTTGAATATCTATATGTGGGTTTGTCAAGTCCAAGTCATGTATACACGTGATTCTAAGGAAGCAAAGGCATGTACAGTTTCCACACCATGGTATTCTAAATACTAAGGGTACTTAGCATGGTATTTCCCTATGTCATTGAGCCCAAAGATGATTATTTTGATCCAATCTAAGAAAACCATTGACTGGAGTATGGTTTTGACCTGTGGTATTGAAAAAGGCTAAAATATATAAGGAGGTGAATGTTAAAGTGCTAAGTGTGCATATGAAAGGGTTTTTGATGAATATTTCAATCTGAAGTATATTTGCGTTGTTAGGGTCATAGTTGACACATAAATCTAAAATAATTATGCACTGATGAATACAATGATGGATTACGATCATGAGACCTGAAATGACTTTCCATGGTATGATCTGTTGATGGATTGACTAGATCTAAGTATTGAAACATTTTCTTTTATCTCTGAATATTATGATTTGGGTTTTTCTGAAGTTCTGAAGAGCTACACAATTTTAGGTCAAAATTTATAGATCCATATGCAAGTTGGTCTCAGTGAAGTCATGTATACACACAAGTTCCTTTCTTCAAAGTCATGTATATAAAGTAATGGTTTCTATTCAAATTTACAAATCTATACGTAGGTTGGTTTCATGAAGTCTTACATACTCGCAGGCTCATTTCTTTAAAGTTGTGTATATAAAGGAAGGGTTTCTGTTAAGAAATGATTGATCAACCTAATCAATGCTATTGTATCTCTATTTTTTATCAATGATGTCCTCATGTTGATCTGGGTTGAGTGACAATTTCTGAAGTAGAACTGATTGAATGATAAAGTTGAATTTGGTTACATGTTGATTGGTTGAAAATATTATTGATGCTGCTAACTGTATGAGGGTTCTGTAAGCTAAGAAAATATTCCATAATAACTCTTATCAACATTGTGTCTCATTCAAGATTACAAGTCTTAGTATATTGAGATATGTATGCAAGTCTCTACAAAAAAGCGCGTACACAAGCGGGTTTCCTTAAGTGAAGTAGCGTATACATGTTAGAATATGAATGATCAGGGTTGTAGTTAATTCTGTGTGTTGATGCAGTATTATGAGCTTAGTTTTGTGTTTTGGTCATAGTGATCGCACTGTTCTGTTTGAATTAAGTTGGTGTTTTCTTCAGTTGATATATAAGTTGTGATGTATTAAAGCAAGTGGATCCAGTGTGAAATTTTATGAAACATGGTCGATGGATGCTGTTGAGGTTTGGAACCTTGAGTGACGAAGTCAAAGCTTCCTGCTAGTAGTAGCTAGTAATCAGATTAGGGGGTTGGAGATCCCTCTAGTATGAGCTGGAGAATGAGTGAATGTTGTAGCCTTCAGCAGGTGGGTGCCCACGAACTGGTATGACTCTGCACCAAAACAAGAATTTAAGAAGGTTTTTGATATTAAAATTTTGAAGACTGAGGAAAGGAGTGATGGTTTTATACCACATATGGGGTTTCCACCTTAAATCTTGGTGTTCATGTGTGTTGCTTATGTGTGATACTTTATTCTATTATTACTAGACCTACTTACTGCTTATCAAATGCCTCCTAAATCTCTTACATTCTGGTTTAAGTTTAACAAATAAAGAAATAGTTATTTTACAAGTTTACTAAGCATACGTTAGTTTATTTTACAATAGTCATGTGTGTACATGAGTTGGGTTCAGTAAAGTCATGTATGCATTTCAGAAAATTAAATTATCATTGCGAGTTTTTAAAATACTGATTTAGCTCCCCTCTCAATATTTTTCCCAACAATTGGTATCAGAGCAGGTCCTTCAAAAGAAGCTTGATTTCTTGAAGGAAGATTTTCCAAGATGAGCAATCATGATGGAACAAAATCTATCAGACCACCACTCTTCAACAGAAATAATTTCCTATATTGGAAGACAAGAACCAGATCCTATCATCAGTCCCTTCGAGCAGATGTTTGGGAAATTGTGGAGGGAGGTCACCAATATCTAGCAGTGCCCATAGATGTAGTAGAAAAGAAGACATATTAAACCAATGCCAAAGTTGTCAATACATTGATGGGAAGTATGATAGAATCAAAATTTGTCAAAGTTATGCAGTTAAACACAACAAAAGAAATATGGGACAACATCATTCAAGCTATTAAGGAAATTCCAAGGTAAAAAGTGTGAAACTCCAAACTCTCTGAATTCAATATGAAACTCTTAGAATGCATAATGATGAAAGTATTGCTAGTTTCTTTGTACATATAAATGAGATTGAAAATCGCATGAAAAATACGGGTGAAGAGAGACACCACTTTAGTAGAGAAAATATTAATATCTCTAACTCCTAAATTCAAGTGAAAAGTGTCTTCCATTGAAGAGAATTAGGATCTGTAGACTGTTACTATTGTTAAACTTGACGAGATCCTGACTAATTCTGAAAGGAGGAAAGGAGGTCCCTCAAAAGTCAGAGAAGCCACATTTAAAGCATCTACAAAAGGAAAATAAAAGGAATAACACAAGGAATCAAGATATATATCAGAAGAAGATGAGGTGAAATTTGTGAAGAAACATCAACTGGGCACTAGAAGGTTCATAGGTAAGCTTCCCTTCAAATATTTTGCTTGTGATAGAGTTGGTCATTATGCTGCTAAATGTACTCATAAAGACAACCATGAAAAAGGGAAGGATACTTCAAAAGGTAATAGGAGATATTTTGACAATAGAAGAAGTTATTATACTCATGAAGATAGTGATGGATTGTCAAATAGTGAAGAAGCAGAATCTTATCAATATCTTAAAGTACTCATGGATTTTGAGAAAAATACTAATGAGTCTAATGATAAATTTGTGGATGCTTTAGAAGAAAAATATTTCTTTGAAGAAATTGCTCAACTCAAATTTGGAAGAAAACAAAATAGCCATAGATACATTGAAGCATCAACGCATAGAAAAGGAAAAGCATAATTAGAAGTTAGAATGTGAAGTAGTAAGTCTAAGAAAGTACTTTAGAAAATAAAAACTCTGAATATTAGATTTGATAAAGGATTTGATACCTTAGATGAAATTATCAAGGTACAATTCTATCCTCTTATGAAGACAGGTCCTTGATACACTTGAGAAACATCTCAAATAGAAAAGTATTTAGCCACCATCGGAAGCTATATAAATGCAACAAAAACCAGTCAGTAAAGCTTCCATCCTTAGAAAAATAATCAAGAAATTCCACTGGTAAATCATGTTCACTTAAATCCACAGATGAAAAATAATAGAAGTAGTAGACAAAATGTAAACAACAACAAAAGATTCTATGATCACAAAAATTTCTTCTTTAATGGACATTGTTCCTCATGTCATAATTTTCGTCACAAGGCTGCTCAATGTGTTCATACAAAACCATCATGACTAGAAAATAAATGCTCATTTTGCAATAACTTTGGAAGTGAAGAATCTGAATGTAGGAGAATATTACAACCAACATCTCAAAAAGAGAAAATATCAACAAATTCTAAGGTATGGAAAAGGAAGGATTTATACTCTGAAAGTTGTGGCATAGCATTGTTTGTATAAGGACAATAAAATTAATGATACATTGATAGAGGATGCTCAAAAAACATGACAGATGTTAAACATAAAATTATTTCATACGCACTAGAGAAAGAAAATAATGTCACTTTTGGAAATGATTCACCTACTGTCATTAAGGGTAAATGATCTATTTTTCTAAAAGAAAAGGGTAAAGCTAGTAATGTTATGTATGTTTATGGATTTGTTGATGGTGCTAGAACCATTAACATATCAGAGTATCTCCCCAGTAAGAAGTCCGAACTGGACGTCAAACCATTTGGTGTAGGAGTCCTAGTAGTGGGTCGTACAGTATCACCTTGACATTGGTTGCGCGCAGAGGCAAGTGTTTTTATTGGTAGCAAGGGTGTATCATGTGCAACAGGCTGAGGAAGGTGCATGAATGGTTCTAACACATGGAAGGTGGAGTGAGTGTTCCCCTTGGAAGCCTGTGGAAACATGTAGCTTGAAAGGGAACATACGAGAAAAGATGCATCATGAACTGGAAGGAAGACGAACCAACAATCCAAAGTGATGGTTAAACCAACATCACATCTCAGCAAGATTCATACATACATACATAGAAAGAGTCTATACATACATGCGTAAGAAAATAGATACATATATCATTAGAGTAACCAAGACAACTGAAACATAATAACAACATATGCATGAAACATGATGTCTCTGTTATATTAAGAAGTGAAGTTCCAATCATATTATACAACCATGACCAACCAATAGTCCTAATAATGGAATGTTATAGTCACTGCCGCTTGCTCCTCCAAAGACATGTACTAGCTCTACACTATGGAGAAGTCAAGGCTCATTATAATACTCTCCAAGCCTTCTATAAGATACTCTTATTGGAAGCTTAGCCACCCAAAATCCTCTACAATGAGTTATGAGGTTCTATAAATAGAAAATGGTGGGGTGACCTTCGACATTCCCCTTTGTGACTCTTCCCCTACCACATGACCGTTACATTCAACTATCGACACTTGGACTTTCACTTTACATGGTGTTACATATGATATGCACATGTACCCATGTGAGACAAAATAGGCTTGAGCAATCCATGCAAGCTATCACTAAGACCCAGATAGTTGTGGGAAGACCAACTCTTCGCCATTCTCGTGATGATCGACGGTGGTGAACTAATGCCAAGCTTGGTTTTCTGTGATGGTGTCTACATGTTGAATGGTGACATCCTATTAAAAGTGAACTCTTTCCTTCATTGCATCCGGGTACACCGATATGGCTCCTCTGTCCAACTCATCTAATAAAATGCACATCATCGTCCTGAGTGCAGTTGGACCAGCATCATACTAATGCATAGTGTTTGTGTTGATCTCCAAGTGTGTGCCAGTGACTATGCACATCAACCTATTGAAATACATGTTCAGCTTCATTCAAACTCGGTTCTTGTCTTCGCCTCGGTGAGTGTGCCAATGGGTGGGATCACATGCCTGCACATAATGACATCCATGCTCCTTATCACCCTTGCATGTGACCGACGACACTGCTCACCCTATATACTTTGTGCTAGCTATTAGGCTGTGTTTATAACCTGTATGGGTGCAGTTTCATTAATTTTTGGATGTTGCACCTCTTGCTGTACATGTTCCTGCTGCAACTCTGCCTCTCATCTATGCAGCTCCTATTCTTCATTGAGTTTCTACATTAGCACCTGCAAATCCTTTTCTTCCTTCACTTGATACTCTTGTTATGCTATCACCTCATAGCCTCAATCTCCAAAGCTTCTTTCATCACAAGTGGATTTGCTTGAACTTGCAACTTTTCTTTGCCTTTGCATTGTCAACAACCTTCCTCTTGCATTTGTCGCACGCAGGTGTGCTACCATCTGCAACTACTAATGGTGCTTCTCACCATGATGTTGCTGCTATTTCATCTTGATATCCTTGTCCATGAGTAACTTTATGTCTTCATAGACATGCAAGTTCATAGATACTTGATCGACTACATCCCGAGTTATGCTCTCAACGATGTCTTTGATTATGCTCTCCTAGAAGCCATTGTATCTATGTTGCTAAGAGGTATCCAAATAGCTATGATACTTGGAGACATATCAACACTCATGGCAAGCAATTTTTCAGTTGAAAAGAAAAACAAACTTAAGGAATAACATGCAACATACTTGTGTGGCTATTTGTGAAGATTGCACAATTTTCACCGGGAGGCTGGGACACTGACTACCAAAACTGGGCAAGGCAGAGTCCGGGTTGTTAGGAGGCTGAATAACTGATGGAACTATGCAATGCACAGTACAACATAGCCTACTGAGGACTAAAACTATGCAATGTGAAATTTAAGTCAATAGTGACATGCAGAGCAACAAACTACATTGTGTTGTTTATGGGGCCAGCGAAGCACTTCCTCCTAGAATTGTGCAATGCAAGCCTGGAGGTCAGTGTTGGGCTAGACTTGCACAATTTCTGGAGGGAAGGCAGAGCCTTCACTTCCAAAAATGTGCAACGTTAGATGAACATAGGGAAAATTTTAAGAACCACCCTAAATTTATATGTATAATAAATGGGTGAATCCCCATGATACATCGGAAAAATGGGAGGCAATTTTATCAATAATATAATATGTATATATAATTTTTTTGGCAAATCTCTTACAATATTATATTATCTTGTAAATTCATGGCGAATCTTTCACTCAATTATAAAATCTTGTAAGATCTTGACAAATCTGTCACTGAATAATAAAACATTGTGAATTCTTAACGAATGTTTTGTTAAAGTATGAAACCATATATGATAATAGGAAAACATATTCATTAAACTGTAATAAAAAGAAAAATAATTTTCTCTTCCTACAAAAAATGTTGCAAGTTTTAGTGGTTGTGTTTGTCAAGGTTCTTATTGTACACTCTTTCATATCCTTCTATTAGTTTTGGTAATATTCCACAACAAAGTTCTTGTAGGTGTTGATCTTGACCACCAGTTCCATCAAGGTAGGAGAGATTAATATTTTCTCTACACTATCAAATTTATTTCTTATTCCATAGACTCCAGCTGCTAGATAAAAAAAATACATCAAGTTTGTTTACCCCAACATGCCAACAAGTAGCAAGCCCCAACTATATAATATAAGAAAGTAGTAGGTATGCCAAAGGCCTGAAGGGGATCTAATGGAAAGAAGTGATCATTGTCAGAAGCCTTCCAATCAATATATAAATATATAAATGTAGATTTCTTATTATTTTAATTGGAAATTTTCAATTAAACAATAAAAATTTAATTACGTCTCTCCCAATCTAAATTGCTTATTAGCATAATTCACTACCTTCATATGTCTTGTATTTTTTAACAACATTGTAACATGTGGATTAGCTTCCTTTTTTGTGAAAAATATATGTCTTTTAGGACAATATGGTGCAGTGGCCCAACCCCTATAGATCATTTCAACAAACTAAGAATAACAAAGAAGATGAAAGGTTGTACAAACATGCATATTTTTCAAACAACTAATCCAACATCAGTACCTTAACTGTTTCATGAAGATATCATATTGAGAATGTTTGAAAAATGGTGGGAAATTTGGGCAGCGACTATCTCTCTATCTCTCTTCTGTGAGGGTGATGCAGAAAGAGTGATGAGATTTCATTGTTTTGAATTTTTTTTTGTTAAATAAAAAAAACCAATATTAATGCAGATATTGGCATTTTTTGCTAAATTTTGTGAAGGTAACTAAATGTAGCTTTAACCATTCACCTTAAGGTGTCATTAAGTCTATTTAATATCTTCATTATCATAAAAGCCAACCTATATCCATCTCAACTCCACATCTACCTGTTATAGACATATTTTGGCACTGCAACCCCAATCATATATGTCCATAAACCAAGGGCTTTTGAGTCCCTAAAAGTGTTGTTTCATACCCTAAAGGAACAAGGTCAACTGATTACATCATCTCCCAGAAGTTCTCCACAGAAAACTGCTCAGAACTAGTCAAAACTGGACCATACAAATCACTCAGTGCAAAGGGTGCGATGCATATCACCTGCCACATGAAAAAAGTGCAATGCATACTAAAATTCCCTTCTGTAGGGTGTGATGGGTGAGAGTAGACAAATGGAAAAGACAATTTGCAAGGTGGATGATCATGGAATCTTCCAGGAACTTCTCCTGTGACACTTAGCTCTTTGAATTCATCCAGGGATGAGTAAGAGATCATAAATCTCCAAGTGGAATCAAGAACTATCAGAGAGAGAACACTAATCAAAATCCCAAAAGCTAACTCACCCCTTGCAATCATCTATATATGGATCCCTCATCCCAAAGATCTAGAGGCTGGAATCTTGTATCTTGTAAGGAAGTGTTGTTGGTTTCCTGGTGGAACATCATAGTGTTGGGTGATCTAAGCTTTTTCCATGAGGTGAAGAAGGGCTTTCATGCTGGGAGGATGATGCTGGGTTAGATCAATGGGTTGTAATCCTCTCTTATAATCTTTATACCAATAAAGTTATTCAAGTTTTCCTCCACATTCTTGTATCTTTGATAATATATGCATTTGTGTGATCAATATATATCTGGTCCTATATCTCTGCACTTTGAAGGTATTATGCTGCCTTGACTTTACAGGTACTCTTTGAAGCAGAGTAATCAAGGAAGGAGCAGCAAAGATCCATCAGAGGAGAGAAGGAACAAGCAGGGAACCAAGCAAAAGATTGAGTTTGGTATTCTTTTCTCCTCTCCTATCTACTTCTCGTACAGGAAAACGAAAGTAACTTTAATCTATTTGTTTCTAAGATAGCTACCTGTCTTAGTGGGACTAGCAGCTCTTCATAGACACTAGATTTCCTGATAACAAAATGGCGACTCCACTGGGGAGTGAATAGCTTGATTGCTTGTCTATATTTGTTTTCTTTATAAATGACATACGGAGCCTGAAGTCAAGCCAACTAGCCTTCGAACTGCATTTTCTATGCAAGTGCAAAGTAGATCAATGCTTCAGTCTATCTCCGAGTTTTGTTTATAAACTGAACAATTGATTTGCAAACATCCTAATTGCGCTGGTGGTGGCTCAAGTAGCCTCATTAGATCAGCCCCTTGATTTTCATTTACTGACTATCATTAGCTTGGTTTAAATTCCTAAACTAAGCTGCAAACTGTGACCAAGAACCAAGTTGAAGTCTTGTCCCTAGACCATCGCACCTTCTCCTCTTGGGAATTTGGATGCATTGCACCTCCCGTGTGCAGTAGGTGGGTTGCATCGCTCTTTCCCTGTGTTACAGGTGCGATGATCAGATAAGACTTTTTCTGCTTTCATATTTTGGTTTTTGTTCACTCTCTTCAGCTTTATTCATGAGTTTTTCTGTCTATGATCAGTATACCACTGTGGAAAATCCCTTCCTTTTCATGATTCAACCTCGATTATACAAAGAATTGTGAATGTTCTTATGTATTGTTCACCATTTACGGTCCTCTTTTAAAACGAAGTAGCATAATAAAATTGTTGTCTGTTGATTTGGAAGTGTCGCAAGTGTCGTTTTCAGTCAAAGAAAAGAATCCTACTGTTCTTGATGGTTGATTACACTGTTACTATTGTATTTGATTTGAATTAATAGTTTTTCAAGTGTGGAAAATAGTTTTCAATTCAAAATCGTAGAGTGTCATCATTATATTCCTTTCGTCTTTTGAAGAGAAAATCGTTAGTATTGTCACTTGAAACGATTCAAATTTGTGCTTAGCATTGTTTTTGTCATTCACACATTAAGAAAGCGAAAACAAATACATGCATGTGCATTTTCATTTAGACTTATTGTTGATTTTGATTTAGGATAGTGCATCTAGTGCATTCTCTCTGCTCTATGTTGAAAGAATCCCACTTCTCTTTCCTTAGTAGCTAGGATTTTCATTACAAAAAGAAGATTAAACGATTGTTTATCATCTTAGATTCCATTTTAGGAATTGTACATCTACATCACACGGTGAACTTGAAAGGCAAACTTCTTAAGAAAGATCAACTATAAAATAAATTCAATGAACATAAAAATGCTTTGGAAACTAATGCACAACAATTAGAAGTCTAGGCCAGAGACGTATTTTGGCGTCGTAAAACCTGGTAACTATCGCTTTCATTATAGGTTGGGTGATTCCTCCTCTTTGAGACGACAAGTGCCAGTATGGACTTGTGCTCCCACGTACTTTCATGTATATATTGGGAGACCACAATAGGCTATATCCTTTATACTTAGAAGCTGTGTCTGCCACCCTATCGATCACAATGCACTGAGCACAGAATTTGGGAAGATTGACTGTCGTACTGTAAAAAGTATTCTGCAGTTTTGCAATTGGTTTGGTAATCCGTCTGTCTAGATTTCCATAGTAGTCTCTTTCATTCCTTTTCAAAATCCTTAAACGAAAAGGTCCATCTGAGCACTTGTCACTTCAGGCTCATTAAAAATCACACAACTAGAGTCATCTTTAGCTTTTTCTCGACTCTTAAAAATTGAAAAAGCAAGTTGTGTCAAAGCGTCTAAAATTCATTAAACTCATAGTCACTTTTTCCCCTTTATTTTGAGTTGCTCAAGTAATCCGCAATCATAGAAGAAAGTAAATCGAAACTTTGTCATTCGAGGAGATTAACGAGTCAACCATCTTTTATTCCGGAAATGAAACTATTCTAGACAAAGAGAACTTGTTTAACTAGATCAAAGTCCCCTTGTTCGCTTAAAACTTGTGTTCCAACATCCTCAGGGACTTCGGTTACTCCTACCATTTCTGGTACCCCTTCCTTTATAGAAGAAGTTTCGTGACCACAAGAGGACATTAGAACTGATCCTAGTGTAATGATTAATGCTTTTATTGCTAAACCGGCTCCGTCTACAGCCAATTCAGAAGGTGTTACCCCTCCAACAAATGTCGCTGCAGAATCTATACCTTCTTTGGCACCAGAAATATTTTACGGACTTGACGGCCTCCCTCTCCCACCTGGATTTATTGCTATAGAAGAGATTGTGGAGGATCCTCCATCCAGTACTCCATTTCATTTTGAAGCTGGGATCACCCTATATCCTTCTTCATCAGAAGTCAGCCTCCCTTCATCGCAAGTTCCTATAGAATCTCTAGGAAATCTTTTCAATAGACTAGATATGTCTGAACAACCATCGAAATCGAGGACTGTGTCATCTGACACAGCAGCAGCAGAACATCCTACTGTTATTCCAACAATGTCCACTAGTGTACCATCTATCCCAGCTAGCTCTCAATCGCTAGATGGAGTCCATCCAGGGACTGTTTCGACAGCATGGTTTGTTCTCGTTTGTTTGTCCAGAATAATATCCAAAATCTCTTATGTTGAGTCTCAGTAAATTGATCCATCGCAACAGTATCAATTTGGGTAGTGTGGTCCCTAAAGGCTAATCGTTCCTTTGAGCACTGGATTGCCACCATATGGGGGGCAATATGCCCTTTCATTGTTTCCTCTGGGAGAATAACCATGTGGGAGTTTGCAATAGAAGTCGGGTCATGCTAGAATTACATCCAGTGGTTGGGTGCCAATACTACCTCAACAACCAAGAGTTGTATACTCAATGTAACAAATCCTACCTATGTTGAATATCCCCACTACACCGGCCATTGTGACAGTGTCGCAAGTACAAGTGTTTCCTGTTGTATGCCAACCTCAAGTTTCTCAGGTCGTAATACAACAACCTCTTGTCTCCATGACGCAGCTGCAATCACCAATTATTGGCTCCCTAACTGAAGTGACCCAGGTTCAAAAAGGTACTATTACCCCTCATCTTAGTCAAATAGCCAGTATTGAACAACAACAAATGGCTTCACAGCCATGGCTGGTACAATGTCAACAACCGCAATTCCAACAAGTTTACCAAGGATCTGAGCAACAAATCTTTGCAAATAATGGGTAGCTGTATATTCAAAATGGTCAACATAAATCATTTCATAATGGTTATGCCCATCAACCTTACCAAAGTTATCAGCATCAAATGCATTATGCTGGTATGCAAAGACCCACTACTCAAGCGATACCATCCTATCCTGGGTATGCTTCGCCAAACCTGAATCAATAGTTGCCCTTCGTGGTGACTTTAGAGTTACTACATATAAATAAGCTAACAAATGATCCAATTGCTTATGCCCCTTGGTAGCTGGCGATTCCTCATAAACTTCCGTCAGATATTCCTAAATTTAATGGAAATCCGGGTGAAAACCCATCGAATCTTGTGATGAATTTTCATTTGTGGTGTTCATCCAACACTCTCAATGATGATTCGATTAGGCTTCACCTTTTTCAGTGAATGTTAACTAGTCTGGTAGCAAAATGGTACATCGAATTGCCTAGAGTGTCATTCGATAACTTCAGCGCCGTTACCAGAACCTTTCTAACCCATTTTCAGTTACCAATAGGGTACGAAACAGGAACAAAGCTTCTTACCAATTTCAAACAGACAACAACCACTCACATATCTGATCATATCCATGAGTGGCGACATCATTGTAGAATGGTAAAAAAATATGTTCCTAATCAGCTGCTTGCTGAATGGTTTATTAAGTCATTGTTACCTTTTATTACAGAAGATGTGGCTAAGGGTGGGGTTGTCACTGAAGAGTAAGTCATTGCTCATGCGCAATATCTAGACTTGACCTATACTCAGTCTGGCACGCTCTATGAGAAAATCCCTGATGCTCGTAGACTTGAATTTTCCATTCCTCCTCCTCCTAAATCAAACAAAGACTCTCATGCCGACAATGGCGTGATAGGTATGACTAGCGCAAAAACTGTAAAGGCTACATCAAAGAAAGCTCGTATGGTTTCTAGCCAAAATGCACATGAAGAACTTCTCGCCTCAGAGGTAAATGCCATGTCGACTAACAAAGGTAAAGAACTAAAGCAAAAAGGAGGCAAGAAGAAAAATAAAGGGAAAAAGAAGAAACAAGAGGAGTTGTCTCCTGAAAAATCTTCTGCAAACCCTTCTGGAGAAAGGAAACCAAATCATCCATGCTTTATATGCGATGAGGATCATTGGAAAAAATACTGTCCACACAAAGTTGAGCTTAGGAAACTCTTAAAGAATTCAAAAGCCTCAGTGATATTGACTGATCCGCTTCCAAACCCAAGAACCAATCTGGTTGCTAGTGACAATGCTTCCCCACCCCAAGTGCTTATGTTGTCCATTTCAAAACAGCAAAATGATGCTTTAATATCGACAAGGAATAAATATTACAAGAATCCACAGCCATCGAACAACAAGGCTGCTAATCAACCTAGTAGTTCGATGACAACTTTGACCGAAGTTGTGCCACCCATCATTCTTGAGCTAACGATAAAGCCGCCAAAGGGAGTAGTACACAAATCGACTTTTAATCCTCATGCATGAGCAGCATATAATTATAATATAGTAGAGGACCTGGCCCAATCATCATCTGCTATGTCGACACTTGAGGTACTACAAAATTGCCCCTCCCAGAAGTAGGCTCTCTTATCAGCAATAGGTGGGATTGACACAGTGGATTCCAATCTTGTGACGTTTAATCACAAAGGATATGACCCGCAGTTACTAGCTCAGCTCGCTTTCCTTATTCAAGTGAAAGCACTCAACAAAACTGTTCATCGAACAATTATTGATGAGGGGGCATCTACATGTATTATGTCAATAAGTTGCTCAAAAACTTTAGGCTCACCACCCTTGTCACGATCGTCGATGATGTTAAAAGAATTTAATGGAAGAACATACACTCCATATGGGATTTTAAGTAACTTGCAAGTCGAACTGGAGGGAAAAACAGTAGAAATTGATGTTGAAGTTATCGATGGAAACCTCGATTACAACATCCTACTAGGAAGGCCCTGGATTTATGCTATGGCTGTTGTTGTGTCGACATACTTCAGAAAGATTGGATTTCCTTTTCAAGGAAGGACTACAATCGTCGGCCAACAAACCTTTCTCCCCAATAGTTCACAAGTTACGGGAATCATTCCGATGATCCACGAAAGCTCTTAGTCGCTTCAAAATATCAGAGTACGCCTACTAAAAGACCCTACATTGATGGGTACTTTTGCCTTACCGCCTCCAAACATTCTGGTGGAAGTGGCCACTGTGGGAACCTGCAATACGATATCTTCTAGATTCAGAAGACTCATGAACATTTTGACAGCATGGATCATCGCCATTTTAGAAATATTGTAGCAATCAATTTTCTTGGCCTGGGGGGCAAACCCAAATCAACACTCATTGAGTGTTTGAATAGATAGGTCTAAGGAATATGGTATCTCTTCAGAGCCTTGGTCACATATACATTCTACAGATGAAGGAGTCATTCAGTCATTGATGATAGGAGAGGCACAATGGGAAGATTACCACCATCATTCCCATCTTCTGGATTACCACGAAGATTATTCTAGCAACCTTAATCATCCTTCAGTTTTTTATTTTCTATCAAATACTGTAAATACGGTGGATTATGAGGATAGTTCTTTTAATGTGTCAACCTCATTGAAAAATGAAACAAATCCCTTTCCAAATCCAAGTCGAGTCTTTCAAATATCTTGAAGGTAAACCTTCATTCCAACCATCGTGTTGAATGCAATGAAGCTTGGGGGGCATGCACCTCGATTTGCATTATTATGTTGGGGGTATGCGAACTTATAACAAGCATAGTTTTTCATTTCAAGCTTGTGTAAACATGAAACTGAATCTGAGCATATGTTGTCGCATGGTTCAAGCTCATTAAAAAATAAACCAGGCCATGAGCAGTGTTACAACAGGGTTCAAGCTCGTTAAAAAATAAACCTACCACGAGGAGTTTTACATGAAGTTCAAGCTAACTGAAAAATATACCTAGTAATGAGCATATGTTCAACCAGAGTTTAAGCTCATTAAAAAATGAACCCACCTTTGGTAAATCACCATTGCAAATGCATTATCATCAGCTTTTGAGCCTTGGTCGTGTTCTTACCATCACCTCCACTCTGTTTTAGCTGATCATACGCATCCATTTGATTGTTAACCCTTTTTAGGAATAACTGCGATGAGTGATTCTGTTAGCCATCCTTGTGACACTGCCATGATTGGAAAATTCCAAACCTTACCTGGAATCAGTAGCTGCCCAAAAATATCACTCGTTCCTCAAAAACGAGTCTCCTTTAAGCTCTTTTCCTCTGACATAAAATATGAAAATAATGATGAGCAATTGGCCTCTCTAGCTCATTAAAGCTATCAGAAGTGCTATCCCTCCTCTATATTTTAATCTTTTTGGACTTAAGGGATTATTGCACAAAAAGATCGAGCGTTTGTCTTGTTTGGCTCGTTAAAATGATCGAAAATTCATCCCTCTCATATTATTTTATACATTTTCGGACCTAAGGGATTATATGACGAAAAAGGATCACTAGAGTTTCCTTTCCTTCCCTTTTTAGACTCTCTAAAATTGAAAAAGGACTAAGTTGTATTTGTCGTTAAACTCGTTAAAACCAATAGCGACAAACTTTTCCATAGAGACAAGAACGAGTTTCACTGTCACTAGGGTCATTAAAACATAGCGACGGGTTTGCCCGAAGGGAAAATTATAGAACAAGCATATGTTATCCTCCTCAAGCTTGATAAAAATAAAGAGGTACTGGTTAGCAATGACTGGGGAAAATTTGGGAGGAAAACTTGAAGAAACTTTATTGGTAGCGAGTCGCTCTTGAACATGACACTTTCACTCCATCACCATGATTGAGTTGGGTTGGCTTATTCTGTTCACTGGTCATACTACCATTGGTCTGTCATACCATCCATCTTTGGGGTTAACACTACCAATCCATTTTAGTGTTGCCGATATGTTCAAGAGAAGTCAATCAGAGAATTCACCAACCCAGCTTGTATCTCATCTACTGCAATACCTTCACCCTTCATTCTTTCATGACCGCCACCCTGAACCCTGTATCATCAAATCGTTTTCACCTCCACAAAATCATTTGCTCCGTTCCGTGTCATAGATGTGGGATTCATTAAGGCCCTCCTACGATGGGTTACTTCTTGTTGACGACAGCTCATTATCCAAGAAGTTAACCTAGGAACAATCCTTTCAGTACATTGAAGCTTGCATGCCTCAATGGAAAGTTTCTCACTTCCGGAGATAGGTTTACATCAATGGCCTTCGACCAAAAGATTTTGCATGGTGTTCGATGCCAAGTCCCATTTTCACACCACGTGAATTATACTGTAGTATCTTGAGGGTCATCATCATTATCAGTGATTCCTCTTGTGCCTATTAATAGCTTATATCATTGGATGGTAACTAGGTGATGTCATTCCATGTTCGACTCCAGAACATTTTTCACATGGATCAACTTGTACTTCAGGCAAAGATTGGACGAGTTTGAAGACTCCAGATCTAGTTTCATCAATCCGAGCTGCGATATATTAAGGAAAATAAACACATCAAATGTACATCATTGTTGCGCAGATGATCATTCGAATCAAAGTATGATGGCTCTATCAGAATCATCAGTCTTCCACACAGACGGTTGTCTTCCTATGTACATGAAAATAAATTTATAAAGTTGAGCATGGGAATGCCCTCCTCAGCTAGATCATGTGATCTAAAAATGGATTGTACTTGTTTAAGGGTGCAAGGTATCCATTTCCCATAATTTAAAAGGTGAGCTATACACTCCAAGTGACCTCTAAAAAGGTGAAAACTTCTTATTTCTTATACAGAGATAGATTGTAGGGGCATTCACTAGACATGTCACCTCTAAAGAGAGGATGAGTTCCAGAGGCTACCTAGCCCTCTACAGGCTCTGCCTAAAGAAATAAATAAGTAAACACTTAGAAGTCTTTGACATACACATACTTGAGGTTTGATGTCTTGCGGAATAAGACAAATAACTTTCTGCAGCTGAATAGGTGATTATGTGTGTATGCAAGTTATGTATATTTATTGTTTAACACTTTATATCAGTTTTGTTTAGCATATCATCTTCAGCAAATAAAGACATCAAAATGATAAAGCAGTTCACCCCTTCTGGGCTACATCTGCTGGACCAAGCCTCTCCAACTAGGCTTGTCCTCTTGTATTAAAAATGCTACAAAGGCTAATACAAGAACATTAGTGTCTCAAAAGATAGATCTGACTGTAAATACAAAATCAAAAGATAGGAATTAGCTAAACATGCTCTTTCCCAAGCACTAAACAGTGAAATTGTACCTCATATAATACTTTTCCCCAATTGGCCCTAGTGGCCCTTTAGACTTGCATGGAGAATTTCGAGGTGAAGATGACCTCAACTGGTTCTGAAACCTTTACCATTAGACTCAGATGGTTGAAAATATTAGACATAGGGTTTTGAATCACCAAAAATGGATGAACACAGCCCCCCAAACAGCTCAAGCACTGAAATGGCCCAAGTGGCCCTGAAAGCTTCCCTGAAGCTAAACAGTGAGAAGAATGCCTCAAAAGGAAAAAAAAGCCATAGAAATAGATTTAGAATGCTGAAAACCTTTAGGAATGACCTTTGTTCCACATTCAATGATCGCACACATCCCAATGCAGCTCCCAAACTGATTTGGCCTTGGTGGCTCCTCGAACTTCCACAAAGCAAACACACCTGCAAATGACCTCAGATGGCTGTGAAACCTATGCCAATGGCTTTAGAAGCTCGAAGAGACCCAAAATCAAAAAAACATTTGTCCAAAAAGGACTCTCCTAGCCAAAGTTATGGCTCATAAAAGTTTCTCCAGTCTGCCCCTAGAAAAACACCAGTTAACACTGGCTAACTGCTAGATAACTGCGCTAAATTTGGCAATTCCGCCATTTTTGGAGCGCTCCACCAAAAATCTGCCAACTTGATTGTCACTTAACTGTTAATAAATCTGGCATGTGATCGGCAAACTCGGGCTGGTGGTTTGCATTTGAGTTCGCACCGGCCGTTAAGGGTTTAGGCCCGCGGTTTTGAGCGCGTAGTCATATGTATGGGGGCTGGCCGTTAGGGGCTGGCCCCCTTAGGGCCCCACCCAATCGAATCTTGAAACTCAAATGAATTTTTTTCCGCTTCCATTACAAGAGCTACGTCTGTAGTGCATTGGTAAGGGGAAGTAGTCTGTAATGTGAGGTCGTGGGTTCAAACCACAATTTGCCCAAAATTTTAAACATATGCACTCATAACGCTGATTTCACCCTCGACGACGTGGCGGCCTCCGAGCCTGCCACATGGCATCCTTCCATTCGCTGCTCGAAAGGAATATTCCTTGGAATATTCTGTGGAATATTCTTTTTTTAATTTTTTTTTTTAAAGAATTCAAAAATTAAGGGTCATTGGGTGATTTTGTTTTTGGCATAACTTCTACATACGAAGACCATTGTTCGAACCATTTATGGCACTGGAATCAGGAGGATGAGCTCTATCCAGTTGCTTGGGTTCGAACTAGTTCTGAAAAATTTCATTTTTGACCATTTTATGACACTAGGTCCTGAGCTCCTGATCACACCTCCCAAATGAGAAGGCTTTTGGTCCCCAAAAGCTTACTGAATCTCTAAACTTAACTTTACAGCACTTGAGGAATAGAAATATCCTCTTTTGTTCAGCCAAAAGAGCATATTGATGCCAAAATGTCCTGCCTTGCTAACTATCATCATGGCGACTTTTTGCTGCATAAGCCAAGTACTTGTCGAATCCTGACCAAGTTCTTTCGCCAGACAAATCTGAAAATTTGTAGAAACCATCAATGATGTTTGCTGATATATGAGCTAAAATCTTCCTCTGAATATGTGGGCTTGCCAATTGTCACGATGCCCATCCATGGCACCTCCGCTGCAGAAGAAGAGCTGCCTCCCAAATGAGAAGGCTTTTACCGGCTGTAGCATGCTGAATGTACAGCAAATCCTCATCCCAAACTCTTGGGATACTTGCTACAAAAACTTCTCAAAAGAAGTAGAGACCCATGCTGAAATTTGAGCCCTCTTTGCTTGCATGCTTTTCGAGCTCATCGATTGTGCACTGGTTTGCACCAATTTCCTTCCCTGCACCAAATGAAACCAAAGGTACCTTGTGCAACAAGGCAATCATCAACGACAATTTGTCCTAAAATGTGTTGAACAATGGACTCAAGCATCAACATAACAGGTTTGTACACAACTAACACAAGTCGAGAAACATGTGCACCACAAACGACACAAGTTGACAACATAAGTGCTCCAATTGACACAAGTCGATGAAACATGTGCACCACAATCGACACAAGTCGACAACATAAGTGGCACAATCGACAATGTAAAAGTGTGCTCACAAGTGACACTAGTGGACCAACAACAAGATACCTATACAAACACATGTATGTATAAAAAACAATGAACTATATACAGTTCGATAAACACGCCTACAACACCTATGTACAGGTGCAACTTCAACTCTTCTTTTCTAAGACCAACAGGTACATCAACCCAATAAAAACTCATGTGGGTGACAAGAGCTGAAATAGAGTGAGTCTCATACTCAACTTTTCCATCCTGCAACTTGCATTCCCTTAACAAAGAAATGCATTCAATCAAAAGACATGCAACTTTATTTGGATAAGAATTCTAACCATTTCTTAACAATCCATTTCAAGGTGCTTCCTTTAACTGCACATCGATATCAACATGTGTATCATCCTGACACATATCAATGATGGAAACTTCCTTCCCATTCTTGCCATACTCTTTCTCCAATTTCTTCAACTTTCATGGAAGCATTGTTGGATTCAGAGTCCAACACCTTTCAACAGGATGTCCATGCTTATGGAAATAAGTGCAACACATGTTCATCTTCTTGACAGCATGATTTGCATTGTTCAATGGAACTTTGGCTTCTTGCCTCCTTTACTTCAAAAGTTTCTTGTATGTTGCCATTCTTTTCCAACATCTAGAAATACTATGGTTAACCAAACCAGAAAAACAACATGCAATTCTTTTCCAATGCTTATGTGGAAATTTACCATGCTTTACATGATCAAAGCAAATATGATTGAAATCAGATTTACACCTTTCTATTTCACCTTCATTACCTTCATAAGGAGGTGAATCAAATGAAGAAGAAGGTCCTTTTGGAACACCATCAATCCCTTCAATGGTTTTAGAGCTTTCACCACATCTTGGTTCAAGTGCATGCTTATGCACACCTTCTTCTTGTAAAGCATGTTTCAAACTATTGCATTCCTCAAGGATACAACCTTTACAACCTTGAGATAGAGAACCTAAAATGAAACTCCTTCTAGGAACTGTTTCAATTTCCTTCATGGCTACTTTGGAACTTTCTCCATAAGATTGTCCATAGCCAAGACCCAAATTCTTAGGCCTTACCTCAACCGTTATTGGCTCAACTATACCTTGTGCATGTTTACCCAATCCTTTTCCTTCATATCCCATTTTGGACATCAACTTGGACCCTATGACTCTGGTATGTTTCTCAAAAGAACCAACACAAACATTCTTATAAGAATTTTAAGACAAACTAGAACTGTTTACCTCATCCTCAAGAACTTGTGCTTGAAGGAGTTGTTTCTCCATGTCATGCAGTCTTTGGAGAATTATTTCCTTCTCATCCTTCATAGCCAACAATTGTGCATGAAGCTTAACACTTTCTCTTTGATCCTCAATGAGAATCTGCACCATGTTCTTCACCTTAATGAACTCATTCTTCATGTCATCATTGAAGAATTTTTTGAAGGAGGAAACTTCACTTGTGGAAGAAGTTGACATTATGTAAATGGTAAATTAAAAAAAAGAAAATTCCAAATAAGAGTTCTCAAAGCTTTCAATCAAATGACAAGCTTTAACCAAATGTCAAACAAAAAACCCCTTCTTATTCAAGCAACCATTTGCAACAAATAAAACAATCAATCTCTTACACTGGTTTAACACCTTTTGCACAAACAAATGCTCAACCCGAGCTCTGATACCATCTGATCTGAAAATGGATTGTACTTGTTTAAGGGTGCAAAGTATCAATTTCCCATAATTTCAAAGGTGAGCTATACACTCCAAGAAACATCTAAAAAGGTGAAAACTTCTTATTTCTTATACAGGGATAGACTATAGGGGCATTCACCGGACATGTCACCTCTAAAGAGAGGATGAGTTCCAGAGGCTACCTATCCCCCTACAGGCTCCGCCTAAAGAAATAATGAAGTAAACACTTAGAAGTCTTTGACATACACATACTTGAAGTTTGATGTCTTACGGAATAAGACAAATAACTTTCTGCAGCTGAATAGGTGACTATGTGTGTATGCAAGTTATGTATATTTTCTATTTAACACTTTATAGCAGTTTTTTTTAGCATGTTATCTTCGACAAATAATAACATCAAAATGATAAAGCAGTTTACTCCTTCTGGGCTGCATCTATTGGACCAAGCCTCTCCAACTAGGCTTGTCCTCTTGTATTAAAAATGCTACAAAGGCTAATACAAGAATATTAGTGTCTCAAAAGATAGATCTGACTGTAAATATAGAATCAGAAGATAGGAATTAGCTAAACATGCTCTTTCCCAAGCACTAAACAGTGAAATTGTACCTCATACAGTACTTTTCCCCAATTGGCCCTCGTGGCCCTTTAGACTTCCATAGAGAATTTCGAGGTCAAGATGACCTCAATTGGTTCTAAAACCTCTGCCATTAGACTTAGAAGGTCGAAAATCATAGACATAGGCTTTTGAATCACCAAAAATGGATGAACACATCCCCCCACACAACTCAAGCACTGAAATGGCCCTAGTGGCCCTGAAAGCTTCCTTGAATCTAAACATTGAGAAGAATGCCTCAACAGGAAAAATGAGCTGTAGAAATAGATTTAGAATGCTGAAAACCTTTAGGAATGACCTTCGTTCCACATTCAATGGCTACACACATCCCAATGCAGCTCCCAAACTGATTTGGCCTCGGTGGCTCCTACAACTTCCACGAAGAAAAACTGCCTACAAATGACCTTAGATGGCTGTGAAACCTATGCCAATGGCTTCAGAAGGTTGAAGAGACCAAAAAAAAAAAAAAAATCGTCCAAAAAGGACTTTCCTAGCCAAAGTTATGGCTGATTAAATTTTCTCCAATCTGCCCCTAGAAAAACTCCAGTTAACACTAGCTAACTGCCAGATAACCTCGCTAAATTTGGCAATTCCTCCATTTTTGGAGCGCTCTGCCAAAAATCCACCAACTTGATTGTCACTTAACTGCTAGTAAGTCCGGCATGTGACCGGACACTCGGGCTGGTGGTTTTCATTGGAGTTCACGCCAACGTTTAAGGGTTTAGGCCCGCGGTTTTGTGTGCGTAGTCATATGTATGGGGGCTGACCGTTAGGGCCTGGCACCCTTAGGGCCCCGCCCAACGGAATCTTAAAAATCAAATGAATTTTGTTCCGCTTCCATTACAAGAGCTACCTATGTAGCGCGTTGGTAAGGCGAAGTAGTCCGCAATGTGAGGTCGCGGTTTCAAACCATAATTTGCCCAAAATTTTAAACATATGCACCCATAATGTTGATGTTACCCTGGGCCTCGTGGCGGCCTTTGGGCCTGCCATGTGGCATCTTGCCATTCACTACCCTAAATTAATATTCCTTGGAATATTCCTTGGAATATTCTGTGGAATATTCTTTTTTTATTTTTTTTTTGAAAAAATTCAAAAATTAAGGGTCATTGGGCGATTTTGTTTTTGGCATAACTCCTGCATACGGAGACCGTTTTTCAAACCATTTGTGGCACTGGAATCAGGAGGACGAACTTTATCCGGTCGTTCAGGTTCAAACTAGTTCTGAGCACTTTCATTTCTGACCATTTTACGACACTTGTGCATGAGCTCCTGATCACACCTCCCAAATGAGAAGGCTTTTGGTCCCCAAAAGCTTACTGAATCTCTGAACTGAACTTTACAGCACTTGAGGAATAGAAATATCCTCTCCTGTTCAGCCAAAAGAGCATACTGATGCCAAAATGTCCTGCCTTGCCATCTGTCGTCATGGCGACTTTTTGCTAGATAAGCCAAGTTCTTGTCGAATCCTAACCAAGTTCTTTTGCCAGACAAATCTGAAAATTTTCAGAAACCAGCAATGATGCTTGCTGATATATGAGCTGAAGTATTCCTCTGAACATGTGGGCTTGCCAACTGTCATGATGCCCATCCATGGCACCTACGCTGCAGAAGAAGAGCTACCTCACAAATGAGAAGGCTTTTACCGGCTGTAGCATGTTGAATGTACTGTAAATGCTCATCCCAATCTCTTGGGATACTTGCTGCAAACAATTCTCAAAATAAGTAGAGACCTATGCTGAAATTTCAGCCCTCTTTTCTTGCATGCTTTTCCATCTCATGGGATTGTGCACTCCGTTGCACCAATTTCCTTCCCTGCACCAAATGACACCAAAGGTACCTTGTGCAACAAGACAATCATCAACAACAATTTGAACTGAAATGTGTTGAACAATGGACTCAACCATCAACATAACAAGTGTGTACACAACTGACACAAGTTGACAAACATGTGCACCAAAATCGACACAAGTCGACAACGTAAGTGCTACAATTGACACAATTTGATCAAACATGTGCACCACAATCGACACAAGTTGACAACATAAGTGGCACAATAGACAATGTAAAAGTGTGCTGACAAGTGACACTAGTCCACCAACAACAAGATACATTTACAAACACATGTATGTATAAAAAACAATGAACTATATACAGTTTGATAAACACACCTACAACACCTATGTATAGGTGCAACTTCAACTCTTCTTTTCTAAGAGCAACAAGTACATCAACCCAATAAAAACACATGTGGGTGACAAGAGCTGAAATAAAGTGAGTCTCATACTCAGCTTTTCCATCCTGCAACTTGCATTCCCTTAACAAAGAAATGCATTCAATCAAAAGACATGCAACTTTAATTGGATAAGAATTTTAACCATTTCTTACCAATCCATTTCAAAGGCGCTTCCTTTAACGGCACATCAATATCAACATGTGTATCATCCTGACACATATCAATGCTGGAAACTTCCTTCCCATTCTTGCCATACTCTTTCTCCAATTTCTTCAACTTTCATGGAAGCATTGTTGGATTCAGAGTCCCACAATTTTGAGCAGGATGTCCATGCTTATGGCAATAAGTGCAACACATGTTCATCTTCTTGATAGCATGATTTGCATTGTTCAATGGAACTTTGGCTTCTTGCCTCCTTTCCTTCAAAAGTTTCCTGTATGTTGCCATTATTTTCCAACATCTAGAAACACTATGGTTAACCAAACCACAAAAAGAACATGCAATTCTTTTCCAATACTTATGTGGAAATTTACCATGCTTTACATGATCAAAGGAAATATGATTGAAATCAGATTTACACCTTTCTATTTCACCTTTATTACCTTCATAAGGAGGTGAATCAAATGAAGAAGAATCTCCTTTTGGAACACAATCAGTCCCTTCAATGGTTTTAGAGCTTTCACCACATCCTAGTTCAAGTGCATGCTTATGCACACCTTCTTCTTGCAAAGCATGTTTCAAACTATTGCATTCCTCAAGGATAAAACCTTTACAACCTTGAGATAGAGAACCTAAAATGAAACTCCTTCTAGGAACTGTTTCAATTTCCTTCATGGCTGCTTTGGAACTTTCTCCATAACATTGTCCATAGCCAAGACCCAAATTCTTAGGCCTTACCTCAACCGTTATTGGCTCAACTATACCCTGTGCATGTTTTCCCAATCCTTTTCCTTCATATCCCATTTAGGAAATCAACTTGGACCCTATGCCTCTAGTATGTTTCTCAAAAGAACCAACACAAACATTCTTATAAGAATTTGAAGACAAACTAGAATTGTTTACCTTATCCTCAAGCATTTTCTTGGACAAAGCTTCTTGAGCTTGAAGGAGTTGTTTCTCCATGTCATGCAGTCTTTGGAGAATTATTTCCTTCTCATCCTTCATAGCCAACAATTGTGCATGAAGCTTAACACTTTCTCCTTGATCCTCAATGAGAATCTGCACCATGTCCTTCACCTTAATGAACTCATTCTTCTTGTCATCATTGAATAATTTTGTGAAGGAGGAAACTTCACTTGTGGAAGAAGTTGACTTTATGTAAATGGTCAATAAAACAAAAGAAGCTTCCAAATAAGAGTTCTCAAAGCTTTCAATCAAATGACAAGCTTTAACCTCAAACAAAAAAGCCCTTCTTATTCAAGCAACCATTTGCAACAAATAAAACAGTCAATCTTTTACACTGCTTTAACACCTTTTGTACAAACAAATGCTCAACCCGAGCTCTCATCCCATCTGATCTAAAAATTGACTGTACTTGTTTAAGTGTGCAAGGTATCCATTTCCCATAATTTCGAAGGTGAGCTATACACTCAAAGTGACCTCTAAAAAGGTGAAAACTTCTTATTTCTTATATAGAGAAAGACTGTAGGGGCATTCACCGGACATGTCACCTCTAAAGAGAGGATGAATTCTAGAGGCTACCTAGCCCTCTACAGGCTCTTCCTAAAGAAATAACAAGTAAATAGTTAGAAGTCTTTGACATACACATACTTGAAATTTGATGTCTTGCGGAATAAGACAAATAACTTTCTGCAGCTGAATAGGTGATTATGTGTGTATGCAAGTTATGTATATTTTTTGTTTAATGCTTTATATCAGTTTTGTTTAGCATATCATCTTCAGCGAATAAAGACATCAAAATGATAAAGCAGTTCACCCCTTTTGGGCTACATCTACTGGACTAAGCCTCTCCAACTATGCTTGTCCTCTTGTATTAAAAATGCTACAAAGGCTAATACAAGAATATTAGTGTCTCTAAAGATAGATCTAACTATAAATATAGAATTAGAAGATAGGAATTAGCTAAACATGCTCTTTCCCAAGCACTTAATAGTGAAATTGTACCTCATACAATACTTTTCCCCAATTGGCCCTGGTGACCCTTTAGACTTCCATGGAGAATTTTGAGGTGAAGATGACCTCAATTGGTTCTGAAACCTCTGCCATTAGACCCAGAAGGTCGAAAATCGCAGATATAGGCTTTTCAATCACCAAAACTGGATGAATACACCCCCCCAAACAGCTCAAGCATTGAAATGGCCCTAGTGGCCATGAAAGCTTCCCTGAAGCTAGACAGTGAGAAGAATGCCTCAACAGGAAAAACGAGCTGTAGAAATAGATTTAGAATGCTGAAAATCTTTAGGAATGACCTTCGTTCCACATTCAATGGCTGCACACATCCCAATGCAGCTCCGAAACTGATTTGGCCTCGATGGCTCCTGGAACTTCCACGAAACAAAAACACCTGCAAATGACCTTAGATGGCTATGAAACCTATTCCAATGGCTTCAAGTGGTCGTAGAGACACAAAATGAAAAACAAAATTGTCAAAAAAGGACTTTCCTAGCCAACGTTATGGCTCATTAAAGTTTCTCTAGTCTACCCCTAGAAAAACTCCAGTTAACACTGGCTAACTCCCAGACAACCCCACTAAATTTGGCAATTCCACCATTTTTGGAGTGCTCTGCCAAAAATCTGCCAACTTGACTGTTACTTAACTGTTAATAAATCTGGCATGTGACAGGAAAACTCGTGCTGGTGGTTTGCATTAGAGTTCGTGCCGGCGGTTAAGGGTTTAGGCCCGTGGTTTTGGGCGCGTAGTGATATGTATGGGGGCTAGCCCCCTTAGGGCCCCGCCCAACAGAATCTTAAAACTAAAATGAATTTTGTTTCGCTTCCATTACAAGAGCTACCTATGTAGCGCATTGGTAAGGCGAAGTAGTCTGCAATATGAGGTCGCGGGTTGAAACCACAGTTTGCCCAAAATTTTAAAATAGGCACCCATAATGCTGATGTCACCCTAGGCCACGTGGCGGCCTCCTGGCTTGCCACATGGAATCCTACCACTCGCTGTCGAAAAAAAATATTCCTTGGAATATGCCAAGGAATATTCTATGGAATATTCCTTTTTTATTATTTTTTTTTTGAAAAAATTCAAAAATTAAGGGTCGCCAACCAGGTGTCCATCTTCCATATATCCAAGGGACCACTGATAGGATTGCTCGGATCCTTAGAAGGTTTGATATTCCCTCAACCTTCAGGCCCCTCAAAACCATTCGTAACTCCCTGAGGTCTGTAAAGGATCCGGTCAACCCCAAAGACATGAAAGGTGTCTATTTGATTCCATGCTCATGTGGGACCCCTTATATAGGGGAAACAGGGCGCTCCATTCAACAAAGAATTTGTGAGCATGCAGCAGACCTGAGGCATGGAAGAATAAAGTCCTCAGCTTTAGCAGAGCATGTGGACAAGACTAAGCATCATGTCTGCATAGAGGAGGCCAAAGTCATTGCCAGGGTGGATCAGTTTCATCATCGCAAGTTAAGGGAAGCTATTGAAATTGAGCGAAGACCCATCAATGTCAACAGAGATGATGGATGGAAGGTAAGAAGAAGTTGGATCCCTGCGCTGTCGTCTTAGGGTTTCCTCCTCCCCCCCCCCGCCCCTCTCTTCATCTTGGGTGCTTTCTTTGGGTGGGCGTGGTTTTGTCCTTTCGAGCATGTAATCATATATCGTTGGTAGCATTGTGT
Source organism: Pinus taeda (assembly GCA_000404065.3). Classification (NCBI taxonomy): domain Eukaryota; kingdom Viridiplantae; phylum Streptophyta; class Pinopsida; order Pinales; family Pinaceae; genus Pinus; species Pinus taeda. Next base: position 516 of record APFE031625665.1, on the reverse strand, counting down.
TCTTCTTGGTTTTCTCAGGTTCCTCCTGTCTCTTTTTATGATTAGCCTCTTCTTAAGCATTATCTCTCTTTTATTTTTTGTAGAATTTACCTTTGATAAAGGTCCTGTTCCTGTTTTAGTTGTTTGATTCATTAGGTTATTATTATTAGTATATTTAAATTATGATGTATTCTTGGGTCTAATCTTATTTATATTTTATTTGTGATAGCTACCATAAAACTATGGGCTTAATGATAGCTTAGATATATACATATATAGTATACCTAGAAATAAATTAAATTATTTCCTCTTTTACTAGTCAAGCTAACCCTCATGATCTGCTTACCATCATTAATTAAAACATATTTATTTAAGTAATGACTTAATAAGAATATATAATTATTTATATATCTTAAATTATTCATTATGAATAAGTCATTCAAACATTAATAATTTAATAGTAAAATAACCATCAATATTATGTTATTTAAACAAATCTCTATTGATAATATTAGCTCATTTATTCATCTAACCTAA
>APFE031625664.1:0-43638 GCA_000404065.3 Pinus taeda | reverse complement strand
GGTCCTCTCCTGGTTTACCTTCGAATTTCGGAATATCACTGGGCAACTTATGCGGCATTGGCGGCCAATACGGAAGATATTTGATCGGATCGTTCGTAAGGCGCGTCAAGTGAGGTAAGTCCAAAGTTGCAATGAATGGTAACTGACGATTAGGGTCCATGAAACTTGGGGTCTGCAAACCAACCCCAGGAGGAGGATATCCAGGATAACTAGGAATGGGAATCGCATTCGGGATATTTTGTCCTCCTGGAAAACCAGGATTAACCGGACCATACTAGGGTTGTTGAGGTTGTTGATATGTATACCCAGGGTACAGTTGATACTGATAAGTTGGTTGCTGCGCAGCAGGACCGTATTGAGGTTGATATTGTCCTTGGTATGGAGGTTGATTAAATTGAGGTTGAGAAGTGACAGCCGTACTTCCTACAGGCATCTTGACCGAAGTCTAGACCGTAGATCCAGACTGAGGTAAAGAGGTCTGAGGAATAGATACAGGAACAGTAGAAACCAGAGCTTCTGATACTCCAGAAGAAGGTGGGGTATATGGAGTAGATGTTGCAGTAGTTGCAGCAGATGTTTGAGGCGGAGTACGAGGTGTACTAGGCACAGACTGAGAAACTACAGAAGATGCAGAAGTTTGAGCAGTAGACTGGACGGGTTGCTGAGATGGACCAGCGACCATAGGTTGTCCAGGTTGAGATGATGACTGCACATTCGGTTGCAAGACCTGCTGAGATTGAGATGGATCCCACACCAAATTCGTTCTGGGTATGGGACCTTGAGGATATTTGAGGGACATAACCGAGTTAGGGTAAGGGTTTGAATGTGATTGACCGGAAGGCGATTTGGTAACTTGAGATGGGTACTGACCTTGGGGATTGATAACCTGAGGCACGTACTGATACTGGGGTTGACCTTGAGGTACATACTGATATTGAGGTTGATTTTGGGGTGCATATTGATACTGAGGTTGTCCTTGGGGTACATATTGATACTGAGGTTGACCTTGGGGTACATATTGAGTCTGGAGTTGACCTTGAGGAACGTACTGTCCCATAGGTATGTACTGTCCTTAAGGTTGTCCCCTGGGCGCAAACTGAGTACCTTGAGGTTGCCCCCCAGGCATATACTGGGTACCCTGAGGTTGTCCCCCAGGCACATACTAAGTACCTTGAGGTTGACCTGACATCATCAGAATTTCTTCTGCACTCAATGGTTTAGTACCACTACTTCCAGTTAACAACTTTTGTTTGATAGGACGAGGAGATGCTCCCGAAAAAGTACCAGAAATGGACTGATACCCAGCAGGAATAGAAGGACTGCCGTACAAATAAGCTTCCTGAGATTTGGATTACATGGATGACGGACTAGAAATATTCAATGCAGGATAATGATCTCTAGGTGAAGGGTGATAAAAATGCGAGGTGGTGTAAAACTAAGTCCCGGATTTTCCAAAAGATTGGTCAGTGAACGGTACCAAGCAGTGCTCCTAGGTGGACTATAAAAAATCGATTCACGCTCCCTAAGCTCTAAGATAGTTCGATTGTCCGGAAAAGGAAAGCTTTCTTCGATATCCGAAATAGCAAGCTCTTCAATCGCTATGAGTCCAGCGGGAAGATCTTGGGTAATTACGGTTTCTACCCTAGGAGAACTAGGACCACTAAGAGTCGGAGAAACAAACTCTGATACGGGAGTAGGAGCAACTTCAGATTCGGGTTCAGATATGTCAGGTTCTTCACCTATATCTCTAGTAGACGCAATGCTACCAGTAACTTCTGAAATTACTAACGGTTGAGAATCAAAATATTCTACCAAAGGAGATTCTCCTTCTTCAGGTGATCCACTTCTACCGCTACTAGGAGATATGAGGACTCGCAAGCCTTCAAAGTGGCTTGGTATGTCTTTAGGAGGTTGACCCCGAAGTTTACGAGAAGTCATCAGTAACTCGGCCACATTAACAAACTCAAGGGATTGGCCCCGAAGTCTATGGGAATGCCTCGGTAATTCAGCCACAGTTAAATACTTTTAACTACTTCACACGCAAACAAAGTAAAATCTCAATGAAAATCACCTAAAGTCTCTAAAGAACCAAAAAAATTGAATCACATGCCTAAAGAATCTAAGAGATCAAACACACACAAACAGTAACTTTCCGGACCGAAAACACTAGTTGGTGATGAAATCCAACATCGCAGAGTTCGATACAGAAATAGCGGTTGGAACAGTTACCCCAGCAACCTGCTTAATGAATATACTGGACCAAGTTTCTCCACTTAACCGTCTCGAGTGAAGAGAACCACCTAGAAAATCCAAGTGAGTCTAGCCAACGTCTGCTCCAGGTACAGTGGGATCTTCCCGCCACCGTCACCTTAGGAAGAATCCTAGAGAATATGTCACTAAGGTTACAACAGAAACAAATATACCTGGGGGAACAGTCTACGATCCGATACGCATGCAAGGGTAGAGTAGCAAGCTCAATCCCCTTGAAGGCTCCTCGACATAAACCGAGGTTTACCAACAAGTGACCCCAGGCTCCTCGAAAATAATCCGAGGTTTACCGTTTGTAATACGTGAATATGTGGCGTCTTTCCAATGAGGAAGGATTGATTCCCACACTGGTTCAGACACGATCTCGTGCTTCTCCTTTAAGAGGAGCTTTCCCAGAGCATAGATGCAACAATTGGATTTCTCCTACCACAAGATAAAGCTACTTGTTTGTTTTACTTATCTTGGAGAGTTAATTATTCCCTACTCCAAGATACTAGCCTAAGCTATATTGGTGTATCAGAGCCCTAGAAACAAAAAAATTTGCTAGATTGATTTTATATTAAGCGTGATTTTTAGTGGTTTTTGATTTAAGTCAAAAGGTGATGGAGATGAAACTTATGGTGTAAAGACTCGACTCAAAATCACTACCAAAATGCACTTAAGATGACTAAGTAATTTTTTCTCTTCAATGAAGTTCTAGCTAAGAAAGAGTTGGAGGATGCAAATACTTAAAAACACAAATCTTTCTTTAACGATAAAATCAAAAGAAGAGTATTCGTTTCAATGCACTCAAAAATGAGACAACTAATTATTTCCACAAGAATTTCTCTTTTCATTCGAAAACTCAAATGCTACTAAGAAAAAACTTTTTTCAAAGAGACCTTTCATTTTTGTTAAAAAACATTTAAAACTATTACTAAAGCAAATCTTTGATAAAACTATTGAATAAAGCAAACTTAAGATCTACAAACTAAGAAAACCCTATTTGAAGTAGAAAGCTTACAAAAAATCTTTTTGAGGATGTTTTACTTGGTCACAAGCAAACCAAGGACTAATTTGTTCAGAATCACAAATAAGTCAAGAACAACCAATTTTGTATTCCTTTTTTAAAAATGAAAATCCAAACTTTCAATCACAAGCTTATCGAAGTTTTGTAAAGAGATATCTCAAAGCGGATTTCTCAACAAGGGGAGATTTCATAAATGGTCAGACTCATAAGAAGGCTGGTAGACACTAAGGTGATCTGAAGTCCCTACAGCTTCTAAGCTCAGAGCCACTACACAACCAAATCGAAAAAACAAACCCAACAAGCAAAACTCCTAGGAATTTCACCTAAAACCCTAATGCTAATGAAATTAAACCAAGGAAAGATTTCAACCAGTCACATGCAGGTATGGGTAGAGGATAACCACTAGGAAAACAAAATAAAACTAACTGAAAGAGAAAAAGTCAAAATTTTCAAAAATTTAGCAGGGTACGCAGGTGCAGAGTTCACCTAGGTGCGGGTTACGCTCTGTGCACAAAGTAAAAATGCGTACAGGTACGCACTGTGATACACGTGCAGACTGCGGCCTTCGACCAAAGTAATGAAAAAAAAAAGAAAAAAAGCTAAATCCACTAAGTCCACCCAAAGCCACACACAACAAGCCAAAAACAGAAACAAAAAGGTAAGTTTCTCAAGTCAAAGAAAAACGAGGAAAACAATCAAGTCCCCAGTGGAGTCGCCATTTTGTCAGGCGGAATGAGTCGATCTTGCGGACAAGATAGACCTTCCTAGAATCTAATGAAGACCTAATGACAAACAAACCAACCAGACACTATCTTTCTCTAAATGCGCTTTATAAATAATGGCAAACAAATGTGTTTAAGGCCTACCTCATGTCCAACGCAAGTTTGGAGATGCCTTCACTCCTTTGATCCAAGTAAGTTCCTTTGTCGCAAACTTGCAAGCACAAACAAGGCAAACGATTAAATAGCACCTGAATATCCAATATTATAAAACATATTTAACATGAAAGTCAAGGAGTCCATGAAACAAATAACATGAGATACTTGTTGAGAAAAATGAGCTTGATTGTATTAATTCAAAAGAGAATAATCTTACAACCTTTGCCTTGACACTGTACAAGCTCCTCCCAGGGTCCAACAAGAAGTCTCCTCTACTTTGACAAGCTTCACTCACTCCCTAATGAAGCCAAAAAGGTATGTATTCTCTCCTCTTAAGCTCAAATAGGAAGTCTTGATTTCACTAGCATTTACCCTCAAAAGTTCAACTTCTAACCTCTCTGGCCACTGACCCAATGCCTCAATTTATAGTGCCATGGAGATCAGTTACTAGCTCCTCCTTCAAAGGGATAGAGTCCTCCTTCAAAGGGATAGCTCCTCTCAACAAGGGATTAGTTCCTCCTCTCATGGGATGCATGAACCACTTGGAGCGAACAATCCACGTAACAGATGCTTCTAGAAAAGTATAGAATTAACCCAAGATGAGTTTTTTAAGATAAATATTGCACCTTTTGGCTTTTACAGGGGTACGCACCTTCCCCTTTACATACAGAGTGTATAAGTACGTAGATACTCTGAAAAAAAGGTGCGGGCCCGTAGGCAAAAGTGAGAGAAAGTGCGGAACCAGAGTTACATTGCTTTTTTGATGTCTTTCTTTCATTTCTAAACCTTGTTTTGAAGAGTTGAGGTTTAAGACTTGCTTAGGAAGCTGGTATAGGTAATGATAGACCTACACCGACTGCAAATAATCAAGGTGATGATATTTTTGTGTAACACACCTGATGACCCCTTGTCATGCATGGGCTTCTTTCCCTTGTCCTGTACCTGTGTTGCCGATGTCGGAAGCGAGGCCCCTTCCACCCCGGGTGGAGATAACACTCGCTTTGCTGCTACAAACAAATGTTTATTGCCTCTTTGATAGGTGATGAATACTGGCATAGTAGTGGTCTCATGGTGCTCATACTGATGAGAAGGACTACCTATCTCATGTTCAACCTCTGATAATACCTGTGAAGTGTTGAAGAGGTCACGAGAGATGAATTCATCCCCAGTAATGCCCTCTAATCCCAGCGGATGATCCACCAAAATCTTAATTAGAGAAAAATGATAAACATTGTTAAGTTGTTGCTGAGGGGTTTTGTGCTGCATGAAGGTGTTCATCCTCTCTATGTTCCTGCAAATGAAATATGGGATGTTCATCATCCGTACCCTGGTAAAGTGCATGAGAAACCTGATGTGATAGGCATATAAACGAGAGAACCTCCCCTCACAGCTGAAATATGTCATGATCAACTTCATGAGGTGGAGCATATTCGTCTTTCAAATATCTGAATGGAAAGACTCTTTGGAGCTGCCTCAAGAAACTGGCCTTAATGTGAGGCTCATAGTGCTACCAATCAACCTTCTGTTTCTTATGCCACTGTTCTCCAACATTCGGTATGTCGGTTGCTAATGAGATAGTTTCAGGTGTCAGTGTGAAGGTGACCTCAGCCAAGATAGAGTGATCTCCATGTAGGTGAAGCACAAAAAGACGGGCCAACTCATGATGAACTCGAACATTAGCTACCCTTTCGCAAAATTTCAAACATGACAAATGCTGGAAGCATGACATAGCAAGAGGGCAGGCTTGCAATTCAGTGAGGGTGGTTGGCTCATCCCTAACATGTTTGCCACTTTTGTGATGTCTCCGGGGAGCCTGTTCTTTCGAGGGTTTCCATCTCATACTCCATCTCATACTCCATCTCATACTTCGATGAGAGCTCAGATGCCATGATTGTTGTATATGGACTGTGCTTGGACTGCCTTTTGATGATGGTAGTGAAACTGTGTGTTGTTATGGACTCTGCCACCAAGGGGAACAATGTAGAAAGGGAGTGTTAGGAAGGGGAATAATATGATGGGAATAGTGGTTATGGGGGAAATTTTGTTCAGGGATATGTAGGAGAGTTTGGGGATTCTATAAGGTAGGATTTTGGGGTTTACATTGACAAATGAGTGGAGGGGATAGGGAATACGAGTTTAGTATTGTTTTAGGGTAGGGAAAATAGGGAAAAATGGGATAGGAGAGAAGGGAACAATGGAAAGAAGGGGAAAAATGAGAGGTGAAAGAGGAGCCTTGGCATCAACACAACAAGTTTGCAACCCTAGCTGTTGTGTAGGTAAATCCCCTCTGCGGACAAAGGCGATCCCACTAGCCTAATTGAGGTCTAGCAACAATCAAACAACTCTAACACGAAGGTTCCTAATTGCAAAGTAAAGGCCAATATGAGAGCCTACTTCGAACCCAACACTTATATTCGTAGAAGGGTTGTGGCTTTTGTTCTTTCGCTTAAGCTAGTCGCAATCCTCACGATCTCCGTGAACAGACACCTGCACATGCAAAGAAAAAGACAAATACAAGCATAAAATCCGGGAAATGCAACTATGTATCAGTCAAAAAAGATACAACTCAAACATCATAATAAAGACACATGAGTGGAACCATAATGATAGTTGTCTATTATTATTGATAAAACAAAAGAGAATACAACCAAGTTCTGACGTCAAATCCTCCTTTGGTTGGGTCCAGCCAGCAAGTCCCTCAAGCATTCACCCTTGAAGGTAGAAATCCCAAGACAAAACTCTCTCTCACACAAGTTTATACAAGATGGAAACACTTCACAACCTTCCTTAAGCACTCTAGCAATCCCACACTTATCACACCAGCTACCTATCAAGCTCACACTATTAGCAATACTCTAAACACAATCAGTTCCAAACTAGCAGCTCATGGCAATGGTGGAGGCTTAAATAGGAAAAGGAGTCTCCATGAATGGTGGGAGGATGAGCTTATCTCCAAGGAAGGTGGCTCAAATGACGAAACGGACATGCCAGAGAAGGGAGGGAGACATTTACAAGGCCAACAACCAGGTCTGGAGTCATCTGGAAGGCCGACTGTTAGAACAAACTTGTCCAAACTGGATCATCACGGGTACATAACTGCACTGGAGCGCTGACATCGCTGTTGAATAACAAAGAAAGTCATATCAGCGTGATCAGATATAAGTAACGGACACGCTGTCATATGACATTCGACCAGCGCGGGAATCATGTGTGCTTCCGCGTTGGCAGCGCATTAGGTCTGTTTTGGAGCGCTCATCAGCGCGTTTATTTTTACAACAGTTGCGATGATAGAAGAACTTTGGCAAAGTGGGTCATTTGGCAACATTAGAGAGCGTAAGCATGATTAATTGGGTCCCATGACACAGCAGGAAGACTGACAAGGAGACAGTGAAAAATTACTGTGTAACTGATGCCCCCTAAAGCATGAAGCCCGAGAGAGTGGGAGGGGTGAAATGCTTTACGAAACTGGCTGAACTGGAACACCACCAGGAAGAACCTGCACGTAGTACAACTGATATGTCAAATACATGATGTATATGGTATGGGCGCAACCATCCATAACAAAGTACATAAAAATCTGGATCCCAGGTATGGACGTAGCCGTCTGATGAGGATCAACGAATGGACTCAGGCATTGTCGCAGCCATCTAGTGAATGAGTCATGTAGTGATTATAATAATCCATAAAATGCAGCCTGGATCCCAACATACAAAATCCAAGGTCTTGCACTCCAACTCAACCCGAACAAAGTACAAGTTCAAGCATGCAAATGTAGGAGTCGAAGTCGAACATGCGAGAACATCATCTGATTACCAGTCAATGATGAAAACTGTTAATAGACGCGAGAGGTACCACCAATAATGACAATGGTCCTCAAGGTACTATAGGTACAATCCACGACGTGCGAATCAGTGAGCCGGTGTCGAACACCCGTAGAATCACTCGATCGGAGGCCAATGATGAAAACCTCAAGTCGAACACGAAGAACCTGCCATTGAGGCATGCAGGCTCTAAGGCACCTGAAGGGAGTCTCTAGGTCAACTTCCTGGATAATGAGCTGAAGTCTACAAGAAGTGACTTTGATCGAAGGTGGGCCATAATGTTTCCCACATCATCGACATGAGACAGAGAGGGATAAAATGTTTTGTGTGAGATATCAGAGGGAGGTTGAGTATTCTACATAGGTCAACTTCTCTTGAACATATCGGCGGCATGACAGCGGACTTGGCAGTATTTGATGTCAAATGATCAGGGGTCATGGTGACAAGGCGATGAGTAGATGAATGGTCAAGCAGGATAACCCAAACCCACGGAGGCAAGTGTGAAACAAGATGAGATGTCCCCACCCAGACATGAATGCAGACAAGTGCCATGTTCAAGAGCGACATACTGCTGACACGACGATGATTACGGTTCCTTTATTCCCCCACCCTTTCTGGCGAGTACCCCGGTTATTTTTGGATGGCAAGCTTGACGGGGATAGCATATGCTTGAGAGGCATCATCACGATGGAACCCGATGTCATTAAAGTTTTAACGAGTCTGAAAAAGGAAAAACTCGACGTCTTTTCATATTTAGAGAGTTTGAAAAGACAATGAAAAGGAAACTCCAGGGGTGTCCTTTTTCGTAAAGTTGTGTCTCTCGAGCCCGAAAAAGTATAAAACTAAGCTCGAAAGAACCGCCCGATCATTACGACCGAGGAGTACTTTTCATAAGTAGTGACTTTGATCTGAAAAAATAAAAAAGTGATCAAAACCATGTCGCTTCGTGACTATTAACGAATTCGAAACGACAAAAATCTGGCGATCTTTTTAAGTTTAAACGATCGAAAAAAGAGCTTTAAAGGCGACCGCCTCTCATTTCTTTTAACTAGTCGAGATGGAGACTCGGCTATCTTTTCTTATTTCGTGTCGAAAAAGAGCTTAAAGCTGATGTTTTGGAACCAAGTGCATATAGAACCGTCGAAATTCCACCAGCATGAGAATTTGCACAAAGAACACCACACGCGTAAACCTGTTCGAAATAATGTAGACAACATGCATAAAAACATAGTAAAACTATATTGGAACCAAGCATATGGTAAAAACCATCATAAAAAACCCATATGGATGAAAATAATACTTAATTTTCAAAAATTTACCATAAATAGGGGGGTAAACAAATTTTTTTACCATTGTTACCATTTGGAGCTTTGGAGAACGACTTGGAGCTGTGAGGTTGACGAGCCAAATTCCACCCTGTACATGCATCGAAGATCCTGAAATCTATACCATTTTCCCTTACGCTCCATTTTGAAGTCTTTTTACTGCATTTTAACGGTGGGAAGTGGCGGTTTGGGTGGATTTTTTGAAGCTCATTCTCGCTCTCGGTCAATGCGGATTTCCCTATCGGGTCCGCGCTGATCGAAAAAACTTCCACAGACCACTCCCGGATCAGCGCGGAAGAGTGACGTGCTTCCGCGCTGACCCGGTAAAAATTATCAAAGGGTGCCATTATCAGCGTGACTGTTTTAAAAACAATCGCGTTGACGCCGCGCAACAAGTTTTTGACAAATGAACGTATGAAACTTTATGAACAGGGCCCTAATGAAATTTTTTGACCATGCAGGGTATAATGGCATTCGTTTGGTAGGAACGCACTCATGATAACAAGGATATAACAGCTTTTGCTAATACTGGGTGTCGAAATGCAATGCGGGCATGCGGGTTGCTTAAATTCTTCCTAACTCCGCGCCTGTGAGCACAGCCTGATCTTCTTGAATTTTTGATCAGAGCCTGGAATCCCCTGATGGGAAGTTTGTGATCCGAGGCCGAGACATCGAGTTTTATTACACAGATATCTATTTCTTGACCGGGTTATCACGTCGAGGTGAGATGCCTATTCTGGAGGGGTAGCGACCCGGTGGTGATACTCTAGACATGCTGATGGCCCAGGTGTGCCCACAGGCACATAAAACGTGGAGTGGGAAGGTAGCAATTCCTACAGTGGAGGACATCGTCCTTCGAACTATACTCTTCATGGTGACTCGGGCAGCGGGCTCCTTGGCCAATCATGAGGCCTCGAAGGCCCATCTCCGATTGGCTCTCGAATGCTTGAATCCTACCATATTTAACTGGGCAGCGGCAATAACGAGAAGTATGAAGAGACAGCTGACCAACTACCGTCGAGGTGAGTCGAAGCAGTTTGGCTATGGGTCGATTCTACTCCCGCTCATGCTGGAGTGGGTACCGGCATTGCAACTGCAGGATATGGCCTTGGACCCACCTAGAGGCCCTCGAGAGACGAGGGCCACACGATGGGTCCAAGTCATGCCACGAGGAGGTGGCGGTCGACCAGTGGCATGGGGAGTATACTTCCGAGAGTGGTTGGAGAGGCAGACTATTTTTGTGGAGGACTGGCCATATGTTGGCATAGACTTCCGTGGAGACCCAGACATGCTGCTGCCTGCTGGAGAGCAGTGGGATGACGGTGGTAAGACACTTGATCTCATTTTTTGATTTTTTATTTTTGTGATGTTTTTGATTTTTTCATGTACATGTCCTAATAAAAAACGCTATGGTATGCAGATGTAGGACCGGCGAGACCCCTCGGCTTGGCCCCGGAGGCGCGGAGGGATGCACAGGGTATTAGAGCTCTAGCTGTGGCTCCTCTAGGAGATGATATGATGGAGACCGTGATGCGAATCTTGAGGGCTTGCTGATAGGGATCCCAGATTACCAGGGGATAGAGGAGGTCCCGATAGCGTCTCAGATCCATACAGTGGGAGTAGAACCTAGGATGCACCGCCTTTTGAGGCGGGTGGCACGAGCGGCTGTGACTTATAGGGAGCACAACCCACCACAGTAGATATCTAGGTCCTTATTCCCTACTGGTGATTTTTGAGAGACATGTGTCTCAGATGTACAGAGAACACAAGCCCTATCTAGACATGTACACTTATTTTTGAGCGCCTCGGTGCGCCACATGATATATATATATATATTATATATATATATATATATATATATATATATATATATATATATATATATATATATATATATATATATATTATATATATATATATATATATATATTATATGTTTTTATGGTCATTGTACTTTATGCCTCTTGTATTATTTTGATTCACATATTATGCAAATGCCTGTCCAATACATAATTAGCTAATGCATCGGTTAACGTATTAAGTCATCTTGGAATATGTCAAAATCCCTTTCTAATAACTTAACACGTAAATACAACCTTAAAATCCGATGATCTCTGACGGAATAACGTCCATTGAGTTGGTGGACTACAAGTTGAGAATCCAAGTTTACAACCAATGTGCGAACGCCGAGGTTAATTGCCTCAGCTAATAATTCGATCACAGCACTATATTCAACAACATTGTTCATCATACAACCCAGACAAACCCCTTGAATATCTACTAACTCACCATGAGGATCGTAGATCACCCATGCCGCAGATGACAAGTTGCGAGTACTGCAGGAAGCACCATCAGCGAAAACAATGTAAGGCGATCCAGACATCTGTTCAAAAAGAAAAAAGACACAATAAGCGGCAATCATGCCGACATACCAAAATAAAAACTAAAACAAACATGCACACACAATGCACTGCTGAAAGCATAAGTATGTACAAAAAGAGAGAGTGCACGCATGATACTTTGGTTTAAGTCAAGCCCATTTTGAGACTTTCCCTATTGCACTGTTGCATAACCGGCTTAGATAATGTAGGCGTCGTCTCGGCTTGTTTGATAAGATGATCAATGGCACCGATGATCTGCCCATGCCCCCCGGCCGAGCGAGGGTTACAAGCTAGAGGATCAATGCCCCCTTGTGCAGAGGGACCGAGGGCCGCAACAGTGTGCAATGAGGGATCAGAACGAGTAGAAACCAAACCGAGTGAAGCAAGGTTCGGAGGTGGGAGTGAAAAAACACCCATGAGGGCGGGATCTTTGAAGAGCCAGGCTCCCACACTCTTAAAAGTGGTGGAGGTATGCTCCACGAAAGGCACATTTCCTTCAGAAGAAGAAGCGAAGAAGGAGAGCTGGTATACCGTGACAATTTTCCCTTGGTGAGGGAAACGGATGACACGGAAGAGGGATGAAGCCACGACACGCATGGCATACGTCCAACTCTGGCCCAGAAGGAGGTTGTAAGTAAGATTCACGTCAACGACCTCAACTTCTACTTCAACGATTTTTCCTTCTAAAGTGATCGGTAATCGTTGAAGAATACCATAGGGACGAGATTCTCTCCCATCGAAGGCTTCCAGTGTCATAGGAGATTGGCTCAGAGTTGGAGACCCGATCGCTTTCCAACAAGCAATAGACATGATGCAAGTTGACGCGCCCTCATCAGTAACTGTACGATGGATCGTTTTTGAATTGATGATGACTTGTATAAGAAAAGCGATCTAATGAGGCAGCCTCGGGACATGGCTCTCGAGATCAAAGGTAACCAGATCCGAATCTGCCGGGTCGATGCCATCGATGGCTGATAGCAGGGACTTCGTCTTAGGGGGGCAGCTCTGGAGAATTTCTAAGGCGGACATAGCCGACGGAGCCTGCGCTAAGTCCTCAACTATGCTGTAGTGCTGAGCAACACGAGCATTTGGGTTGTAAGATGATCTCCTAAGTACTCCTTTAGGAGGGGGTCGGATGGTCGTCTCAGTAGTTGGTCTCTCGATATGGAGCAGACCAGAACTGGATGAAGGAGCGCTTGAGGGAACCTCGGGCTCCTTCCCGGCGAACGACAGATACTCCTTTGTTCGAGTCGTCACATGAACAAGAATGGATCCAGCCATGAAGATTTAGGAACCAAAGGGAGATGGATCAGCCACCATTTGAGTCTGTTGAGAGGGGAAAGGTTCTTTAAGAACCGCAGGAATCCCAGGAGCGCCTTTCAACAAACGACTAACCTCAGACCGCCTTGGGCAGTCTTTAGTATAGTGATCCTCCTCATAGATGAGACAAGGATATTTGGGTTTGCGCTTAGCTCCTTCCTCGGATGGAGGTTTGGAGGAATCCTATTTAGGTTGTTCAGACTTATTCTTTGCTTTCCCATTTTTCTTTCCTTTCGAGGCCTTACTCACCATGGTGGACTGGACAACGTTAACCTCGGAAGTACTTCCAGAATTTAAACCACCCTAAGAAGTGTTTTCGTTAGAAGCATCCGACTTTTGCTTCCCAGGGTTCGAGGATGATTTTTTGGATGATGGACTCACAGAGCCAATAACTCCATCAATTGATGGCTTTGGTGGAGCCTTGGATGTACTGGGTCTCGGGGCATCAGGCAAATACTCATACAAAGTACCTGACTGAGAGTAAACTAAGTCAAGGCACTAAGCACGCGCAATTGCTTGCTCTTCAGTCACACAGGCTCCCATAGCAATGTCCTGTGAAATCTTAGGGACAAAGGAAGTTGTGAACCAATCGGTGAGGAGTTGATCAGGAATCCAAAACTTGATCAACCAGCAACGCCTTCTCCATCCATGTATATGATCAGAGATGTGTGTAGCCGTATCCTGCTTGAGAGACGTAAGGAGATGGGTCCCTGTCTCGTACTGAATGGGTAACTGAAAATGAGTGAGGAATGCCATAGCCAATGAATTAAAATCTTGAAAAGACGCACGGGTCAATTCAATGTACCATTTAGTAGCGGAGCCAGTGAGAGTCCTTTGGAACAGGCGAAGTCGAATCGAATCATCAAGCCATGAATTAGACGAACACCATAGGTGATAAGTCATTACATGGGCTTGAGGATCCTCTCCAGCTTTTCCGTCGAATTTGGGACAGTCGCCGGGTATCTTAGTTGGAACTGGTGGCCATTGTGGATTATGCAAAATAGGATCATTTTTTAACTTCGACACATCAGGCAGTTCCAACGTCGCTAAAAATGGTAGCTGCAGGTTGAAGGACATCTGCGGATATGAGGTAGGGCCAGAGTTCCATCTAGTTGCTGGTTTCCCCCATTGACCTTGTCTGGACAGACCAGGTCCAAAAGGACCTTATCCATAGGAACTTTTTCCATAAGGGTTATATCCGTAACTGGATGGTTGATACTGGTTCTACCCCCCAGCGCCCCATTGGTTAGGATATTGTCCTGTAGGAGCAACATTGGGTTGCTGATAATTTTGATAAGGGGTAACCTGTGGCTGTTGGTAATTTTGATACAGGGTGAATTGATTTGGCCCCTGGGGTTGTTGGTATCCATATGATTGCTGGGCTCCATATTAAGCCTGGGAACTAGGCAGCATCTGATAAGAAGGTTGGGATTGGTACCCACCTTGTGGCTGGAGACCAGTTTGATTCTGGGGTTGGTAACCGGGTTGAGCTTGAGAAATAGGAACCATCTGCATGCCCGGTTGAGCTGCCCCAGAGAGATATCCTTGCGAAGACTGAGGTTGGGCCATCTGGCCAGAAGGTTGTCCTGGTTGGATCTGAGACGGACCTACTTTCCCAGAAGGTTGAACTTGCTAGGGGTTTGGTTCTCCTTGCGCAACCGACGATTGTCCTTGTAGACCAGATGGCTGACTAGGCTGAGCAGTGGGCTGGCCTTGCTGCGCGTAAGGCTGGCCACCTTGCCCAGAAGTGTAACCTTGCTAGTTTCCGGGTTGTCCTTGCTGTGCATAAGGTTGTCCCGGGTTTCCAGAGGGTTGCCCAGAAGGATAAACTTGCTGGTTTCTGGGTTTTCCTTGCTCCGCATAAGGTTGTCCTGGGTTTCCAGAAGGTTGCCCAAGATATGTATAAGACGAACCAACAGAGGCCGAAGGTTGTCCTTGGTAGGGTTGTTCTTGTGAGCCTCCAGGTTGCCCTGGATAGGTTTGGCCATAATACTACTGCTCATAATTAGGCTGCATGTAGGATGGCTAACCTTGTATGATGGTCCGTGAGATGGCTGCCCTTGACCCGGACGGAATTGGCCACCATCGTAGCCAGTGGTACCCCAAGCCACATTCAACGGAATGGTACCTTCTACAGCGGGTTGGGCTAGCAAGGAGGTATACAAATAATGATTGACAGGATCATAATAAGGGCCTTGCCCGCCTGGATTTTGGACAGCATGCAAGTACTGAGAATATGCCCCCCCTGCTGAAATGGCATCAGAAGAAGGTAGGGCACCGCTTGCAGGGTGAACAATTCTGGCAGCATGTGCCGATTGATCACTACGTACCGGGCCTCGGGATGGGCCGGCAACAGTAGTTACGATGGAAGATGCCGTAACGGCACTAGAAACTGGAATCGATGATGTGACAAAAATGGTTGGATTGGTTGGAACAGATGTGACAACAGTATGGTGAACCTGGGAAAAAAAAGGTCCCGTAGTGGGAACAATGTTATTATCCCACGTAGAAGAGGAACTCGCAGAGCCCATAGCATCCCTTAGATATCTTGCGCGCCGACACTGTGATACCGAGAGGTGTAACAGTGTAGGGCGTAGAGATAAACGGGGATGTGGCCGGGATGGGAGTATCAATACTCGACATAATGGGCATTCCACTCGATACAGGAGATGTGTCTTCCATGTCGGAAGAAGCCATCGGGGATGAAACACCAACAGGAGTAGAGGGAAAATCCTCTTCAGAAGGCTCCCAAACAGGGTTCCAAAACAAGTCGTAAAGCTCGTCCTCTAGAGCACGAGAGTTCAACGGTTGGACACTTGGAATAACAGGGAAAGTGTCACCACAAACCGGCGTCTCAGGAGCAGCAGAAGAAGGAGACCCTTGGTCACTCGGGACGAGAGACAGGATCGATCGATCCACCAGAATGATCGAATCAAACAAAAAACCTAGACAAGCTAATGATAAAAGACCCTACTCAAAACTAGCACAAACAAGATCTAACAAGGTAAATGTAATCGTGGTCGAATAAATTTTAAAACATTAGGACACAACTTGACCTTTTCATGTTTTAAGAGTTGAGAAAAGGACAAAAGATTACTCTAGTCGCCTTCGAATATTTAGCGAGCTTGAAGTGACAAGTGCTCAATAGAGCCTTTTCTTTTAAGGAGTCCGAAAAAGATCAAAAAGTGACTGCTCTGGAGAAACTAGGAAAGGGGTTCACCAGACAATCCGTAAAACTGCATATACACCTTAGCGATCATATGAAAGCCAAGGACTTTCCGTATGGCAGTCAATCTTCCCGAATGCTTTGTTCGGTGCGTTACAGGCTGTAAGGCGGCAGACACGGCTTCCTATGGATCAAGGATGATAACCTAGTGGCGTCTCCCCATATATATGCGACGGTACGTGGGAGCACAAGTCCATACTAGACCACATTTGAATCACACAAGGAGGAATCACCCAACCTTAATGTGAGAACAAAAGTGACTAGGTTTAACGACGCCATAGCACATCTCTAGCCTAGACCTCTAGACTGTGAGCGTTACGTTCCAATGCGTTTTTAAGTTCATTCGATTTATTTTAAAGTTGATCTTGAGTTAAGTTTCGGTTTTCAGGTCCTACCGTATGTAATTTCTCAAAATCCATAAATGCACTCTACATGCCAAAATATGTCATTCCATTCGATGAATGCTAATTACAAGAGAGTAAGAGGGCTTTCACACAAACGAAATGATCACAAAACAACAAATAGCTTCCCTAATGCAGCTAATGGAAATCACTAAAATTTTCTTTAAGATTACTAATCAACTAATCAAAATGAAAAGCTTCTAACTCTCATTAACTAATATGAAGCAAAAGAGACTTTTATTTTTGTTGATGGAAAAGTGCATTAAACAATCTTTGAGAAACGATAACAGATAAATGTGGAAAATACCGGTTGACCTCAAACAGCTGTGATCCGTGCCCGAGTAGTGAAAAGAAATCGAAAAAATGTCAAGATTGGTTCAACAACAATCACTTAAACAACCAAGCAAAAGCAAGCAAAGAGGAAGGCTAAATCAAACCAATAGCAAGCAGTAAACGAACCTTTGCAAACGAGTAACCAAGCAAAGCTGATCCAACAAACTTGGAACAATAAAACTAGGTCACAAAGAAAAAAACAAGATTCGCTTCAACAAGACTCACAAGAAAGTGCTTCAATCTTCAGACAATGAAAATCAAGTCATAAACCAAGTGAAAAAGGCAGGGGATAGCAAGACCAACAGGCTTAGGAGGTAGAATTGAAGAAATTCAATCCTACAAGAATCAGCGCGGGTAGAACACAGCAACAGTGCGCTGATAAGAAACTACGCGTAGCAACAATGCGATGTCGGCACGAAAGCACACGACTTAACCGCGATGGTTTGATTTTCAGAACCGTCGCGACTGTTTTGTGTATTAACGCGATGATCAGGAAATCACAGAAAGGGCTATGCGATGGCAGCACGACTATTTTATAATAAACCGCGATGAAGCTAAAAAATGACCACAATCAAGCCAAAAACTCCCAAACCAAGGCAATCACTCTTTAAACAATCAAGGAACTTCCCAGGTCGAACCAGGAAACCCAAAAAAAAAGAGAACTAATCCCCAAACTTCGAAAAGAGAGCAAAAATCCAACTCAAGGAAAAAATGAACAAGAAAAGGACAAAAGCTAGCTCCAAGCTGTTCAGTTCGTAAACCAAACTGGAGATTGACTGAAGTGGCTTTGATCTACTTCGCTAATGCAGAGCAATAGCGTTTCGAAGGCTAACTGGCCATGCTTCAGGCTCCGTCTAAAGTTTACAAATCAAACAACAAGGTAAAACTCCCCAGCGGAGTCACCAAATTGTTGTGTAGGTAAATCCCCTCTGCGGACAAAGGCGATCCCACTAGCCTAACTGAGGTCTAGCAACAATCAAACAATGCTAACACGTAGGTTCCTAATTGCGAAGTAAAGGCCAAGATGAGAGCCTACTTCAAATTCAACGCTTATATTCGTAGAAGGGTTGTTGCTTCCATTCTTTCGCTTCAGCTGGTCGCAATCCTCACGATCTCTGTGAACAGACACCTGCACATGCAAAGAACAAGATAAATACAAGCATAAAATCCGGGAAATGAAACTATGTATCAGTCAGAAAATATACAACTCAAACATCATAATAAAGACACATGAGTGGAACCATAATGATAGTCATCTATTATTATTGATAAAACAAAAGAGAATACAACCAAGTTCTGACGTCAAATCCTCCATTGGTTGGGTCCAGCCAGCAAGTCCCTCAAGCATTCACCCTTGAAGGTAGATATCCCAAGACAAAAATCTCTCTCACACAAGTTTATACAAGATGGAAACACTTCACAACCTTCCTTAAGCACTCTAGCAATCCCACACTTATCACACCAGCTGCCTATCAAGCTCACACTATCAGCAACACTCTAAACACAATCAGTTCCAAACTAGCAGCTCATGGCAATGGTGGAGGCTTAAATAGAAGAAGGAGTCTCCATGAATGGTGGGAGGATGAGCTTATCTCCAAGGAAGGTGGCTCAAATGACAAAACAGACATGCCAGAGAAGGGAGGGTGACATTTACAAGGCCAACAACCAGGTCTGGAGTCATCTGGAAGGCCGGCTGTTAGAACAAACTCGCCCAAACTGGATCATCGCGGGTACATAACTGCACTGGAGCACTGACATCGTTGCTGAATAAAAAACAAAGTCATATCAGCGGATCAGATATAAGTAATGGACGCGCTGTCACATGAAATTGAACCAGCGCGGGAATCATGTGTGCTTCCGCACTGGCAGTGCATTAGGTCTGTTTTGGAGCGCTCATCAGCGCGTTTATTTTTACAATAGTCGCGATGATAGAAGAACTTTGCCAAAGTGAGTCATTTGGAAACATTAGAGAGCATGAGCATGATTAATTGGGTCCCATGACACAACAGGAAGACTGACAGGGAGACAGTGACAAATTACTGTGTAACACTAGCAACAATGGTTTTGATGTTTTCAAGTGGTAGGGTTTAGGTGTTTTTTATTGCAATTATAAATGACCATAAACCATCATCACATTCATAAAATTTTATGCGCAAGCAATATGTAGACCCTACCTGTCAATTGGAAGGGTTTCAAAGTGATTTGATGCAAATTTGTCACAAATTTGGGCCTTTGTGGGTGTGCGTCGCGCAGCAAACCCAGTGCGCCACGCTCTATGTGTGCACCGTGCTCTGGAAAACACCTCCAATCTCACTCCAAACACGCACTAGCTCCTCACAAATTATTTTCAATGTTCCTCTCTACCTTGGAATGCAAAGTGACCATGTTTCCTTGTGGAAATTCTTTATAAAGACCTTGGAATTATGGGTTTAATTTTTGTTTCTTCAAAACCCACTTTGATAATGTTTTTATTTTGGCTCTTTTTCCTGATTTAATGCAACTATGTATTTCACTTTTTCCTTTGAATTTTTAGCTAAAATGATGAGATTTTTTCTCACTTTTTGCAGGGGTTGTTGACATGGAATTTGGCCAAGGAAACCATGAATGCACCTAAAGAGATCAACTGGAGATTTTTTTTGAAAATTATCGCAAATGACACATTGTTTGACTTTTGTTCAAAACAGAGTTTTGAAGAACAATCGTAATCTGTCAACATGACAATGAAAATCTTTGAATCACAACTTTGTAAGGGCCTCCCTCAGGCCTGCATGGCTTTATTGGACATGGTTTAAGACCAAATTGACTAATCCCCAGACCTAATGACTGAAAATGATTCTTGTCCATTAAAAGATTGAACGTTAATTGTCGTGGACTTTAGTGAACATTGACAAAAGACCTAAGCCAGCAAGTGCCAGACATGGGGGGAAATGACTAACATGACCTTCCTCATCAGATTATGGCATGCCCCTAGTGGAATGAAGCTGAGTGAATGGAGTGAGACTCCTAAAAATGAATTGCAGAAAGAGTTTTGATCTCTGACGGAGGACTGACGAGACTGACTCTAACACAACCAACTCTCCTTCTCCTAATTTGAGCTTTGATCTAGTGAGGATTCACAACTAAACCAACACAAGCTTCTCTAACCTTACAGCCTAGAGCTTTGATACCACTTGATCTGATAATCACCCTATGAGTGAAATCAGTTGAAGTTTTATTAAACAAAAGGTATTACAGACTCATGCGCTGGCGTGTGTTCTGTGTTATTTAAGAAACCGATCGATCAGACTGCCAATACATAGACATTTTAAATGGAAAGTCAATAGAGAAATACAACATGCAACTACAAAGACACAAGCAATTTTAATAAGGAGTTCACCCTATTCTCCAGGGCTACGTCTTCGATCCAACTTTTATTGATGGCCTTATTTTATTGTTTCTTTAAATAGAGAATTACAATGTAGGGACTCAATGTGAGTTCCCCTGAAGCAGGTTTTTCTTGGTAGGGTGGTTCTTGGATTCCCCAAGCCACTCGAGTACACAATCTCTTCTTCCCACCAGCTCTATGACCTTCTGGTCTATAGTGGTAAGAGCCCAACATGGTGCTTAGCCCGGATAGATCCCTCTATGGGGTGGCTCGAATCTCTTAAGCTTAGTGGTGCTTGACGCTGCTGCTACGTCAGCTTGACCCTTTGTCTCTTCCTTCTTTTCTCTTGCTTACTACCTTCTTCTCTGTGTATTCCATCCTCCTCTCAGGATTCTGGTCTTTTTCCTTCATCTCCCAGACCTCACTCCGACTTGACTGTGTATTCTGTCTCTATTGATGGCTTTTAGTGATTCGTTTCCATGCATGTTCTGTTCCTCTTCCACCTCTGTCGATTCGCCTTCCCTGTTTGGCGTCAACATGAATGCTCAGGGAGTGGCCAAGTGTCCTCATTTGAACAGCGCCAGCCTGCTCATCAGTTTGTTTCTTCGGTTATGTCATGGATGCATTCTTCCTCCACTGTGGCGGTCAAACGGATACCAAATCCCTTTAGAACGTGAGTTAATTCCCTGTCGATTTCACTTCCTCCGTCGGGTGCAATCTCAGCCGTCCGATCTGGGCTCCTCTAGATCCAATTTCATACGCATGTCCCGCACGGTTGAATTTCTCAACCAATAGCGCGTGATCAACGGCGGTTTTCTCTCTCCTCCACTGCCACGTGTCGATCGTTGAGTGGGATTGCTCCGCTCTTCTCCAAAACCGTTTACCGTTTGAGGGCGTCGCGATCAATACCGCCAGTTTCTAGAGTGCAGGTCCCGCCTTTGTCCTTTTAGCACTTTTTATTTCTCTGCCCGTGGTTCTTTGGCTCCCAACGCGACCAAGTGCTTAAGGCTCCTCCATTTCAGCCCTGTTCACCTAGGTGCTAATCGTGCATCAAAAATCACCTCCTTTTCCTGATCTGGGGCTCCCAAGGGCCACTTTGACCTCCTGTGCAGTCTCTATGGGCCTTAGTCAACATGCTTTGACAGAGGTCCTCATCGTTCCATGCTAGCTACCATTGCCACTGCTTCAGGGTGTTTTTGATCACTGTTTTTGGATTTTTTAGAGATTTGTCCCAACCTGATACAGTCATGGTTCTTTTCCAGTCTTTAATGGATCCAATTCGGATCAACATTTCTAGGGGGTCTCCCCGGTAAGAATTCCCAACTAGACCTCAGATCATTTGGAGTAGGAGTCCTAATAGTGGCTAGTAAAGTATTTCCTTCACCATGGTAGCGTGTAGAGGTAAGGATGATAGTTTTGGTCGCAAGAAAGTGTGTGACCTTGCAGCAAATAAAGTGAGATGCATGGGAGTCCTAACACACAAAGGGGAAAATAAAGTGTGTCCCTTATAAGCCTGTAATAGTATGAAACCTGAAAGGAACACACGAGTGGAATTACATCACAAGATAGAAAGAAGAATAGTCCAGAAACCAAGGTGACGGGCTAATACAACAACATGTCTTCAACAAGATTCATACAATTGCATACAAAATAATTTCATACACAAATGTGTAAGTTAGATAACATACATTGTTAAAGAAACCAAAATATTCTGACTACAATAACAACATATGCATGAAAACATGTTGGCTCAGTTATATTATTAAGTGAAAGTTCCATCCATACACACACCATTGACAACCACTAGCCCCAATAGTGGAACATTACAGTCAACACTGCTTGCATCTCCAAAGAATTGTATTCACTCTATGCTATGGAGAAGCCAAGTCTCATCACAACAATGCCAAAATGTTGTACTATTAGTTATGATGTTCTATATATAACAAAGGGTGGAGTGACCCTTGACATTCCTCTTTGACTCTTTGACTACCCTCATGACTCTTCAACTGCTTTACAAATAACTCTTTACATTACGTAGTGAATTTTCACATTCCACTAATGACACTTGGAATTCCAGTTACAATATATTTACAAATGATCATACAATTTCCACATATACTCATGTGGCACAAAATAGGCTTGAGTTAGCTTAACAAGACAAACATCATCACTCAAAATATTGGGGAAAGACCAACTCGAAGACATCCTTTTGATGGTCTTCAATGACAAACTGATATGTTGGGCGTGGAATCCCCCCAAGGCATGTTTGGGGGCTTATAGCCCAAGTTTTGACCAAATATTCTTGTAAAAGCTCCGTGAATTGTGGGCACGGAGTGAAAAATTATGATAGAGTCACAGGTTTGTCCACCCTCATTTTGTAATGTAATGTCATCTTAATAGACCTACCCATGGTCCATGGACCATGGGATTTTATAAATATAGCAAGGTTCCTGGTGTAGAAGATAGCATAGAAGAGAAGAGTAGGAGAAGTCTAAGTAATTGGGTGATAGTGTAAAGTGTGTCTTTGGGTCGTAGGGTAGGGGAAGGCTCTGCAGCTGAGTGTGCAAGGCAAGTCAAGTCTATAACCATTGGAAGAATCAATAAAGAGAAGTTTACCATATTTCTGTGCATCTTTTCTTGTTTTAATATATATGATTGGGTATAATTTGCAAGTATATTGTTTATTTGTTGTGTGAACTTATATGAAGGTTTTGTATAACTAATTATAACATAATACATCCAAGTACAAGAAGGTAATTAACTGGTATAAGAAGATAATTAAGATCTTGGTTAATAGCGCAGAACATGGCTCTAGCAGCACAGAAGCTCCACAACCCCTGGTTAGGGCTGCACGAGGATAATGTATCAGGCTGTGAGGAATAGGGAAGTGCGCGAAGTGACCTACGTGCAGGGAAAACTAGTGGGACTAGTCGAACCTCTCAGACATCCCAAGGGTGCAGAAACTTGGTTCCATCACCCTCCCATACTACTTCCGGTGAGACCTCAGTTCACGCTTCCCAGACTATTGCCGAAAGTTCCAGTAGTATCAGGATTTGTTTGGCCAATTAACTCTGAACCTGGGTCAGGCCCCAACAAGCCAACAAATGGTTCTGTTGCTGGGACCAGGATCTACATAGAGATGTTTGGTGTCATATCATTGGAATCCAACAAAGAAAGGAATTTAATATTGGCTGGATAGGAAGATTCACGTGTTTGCAGTGCAGGAAAACATGAATCCACGACTATCAAAGGAAGAGTTGTTAGGCTGCTACTTATATACAGAGATCCATGAAATGTTCTTTGCATCCTTCCCCACTGAGCTGTACCAGTGGATTGTGAGGCTAGCAGATAACCAAGGGAGGTGTAAAATCGACAAATCTATTGTGTGGACTACAAAATTGGTGTGCAGACTGGAATCATCGGAAGATAAGATCACGTGCGCTATCGATCACTCACTTGATCAAATCATAGGAGGATTCATCACCAAATTCATGGTAGATACTTCAGTCAGTTATAGCGAGGCAGCATGACACTTCCTCAAAGGACCGCAAGGTAAGTACATTAAATCTTTGAACACTTGGATTAAAATGCTACTATGTGAAAACTGGGTTATGCGAATAAATTGATGTTTGGGGCTATGCAAAGTGGGAGGATCTATAGAAACAAAGGTAGCACAGAATTAGAAACAAGCCCCTTGATTTCACCTTCGTGAGGGGGTGAAGAAGATCTCGCGAAGGTCTCGGTAAGAAGTGTGATCAATCTGATAAAACGAGAATTCTGTGCATACCACCCCCACCCACACCATTTCTAGTTTCACTGTCTTCACCCCCGTCTTTGCCCATACCACCTCTGCCACCACCGCAAAGCAGTATGAAAAGCGTGATAAAGCTACCAGTGTTCAAGGGAGTAGGGAATGAAGATCCAAACCAATTTTTTTTCATGATAAAAGCTTTATGGGAAGCATAGGGAGGATCACGCGTTGACCTGGTACATTAATCATTCCAATAACAATCTGAATGTGGGGATCATGGATATTTAAGCTACGCTAAACAAAATATTTAGCAGGCCAAAGTCAGAGGCACAGTCGATCATTGGATTCAAGGAAATCACAATGCTACCAGGCGAGACCTTGTGGGAGTTGGATCAAAGATTAAAGTGCACAATTCGTGAAGCGAACATGACATTAACATATGGGCAACACCGCAAATGGTTTGTAGCATCATTAATGTCGTACCTATGGAATGCACTATCACAACAAAGGCTAAGAACTCAGGTCGAGGCCTTGACGATCGCGGTGAGATTGAATGAGACCCCGGTACAAGATCCCAACCTATGAGTTTAGCATATTCACGCGCAGTTGAAAAACTTGTGCCTTGAGATGTAGAATTTGAAACAAGATAGGACAACCTGCCCAGAAATGCGTGATGATGTATGGTGCGTAAAATGCAAGGGCCAGGGGCATGATAAGGACCATTGCTTGGTGTTCACAAATTACCTTGTGGGAGGAGGGCCAAATGCCACTAAGACCAGAGGCACAAGCAGGACCAAGCGCAGTGCTTGCACTATGGTGCACGATTTGTTAGATAGGAGGAAATCATACTACAAATAACTGCCATCTATTACAAAGGTATATGCAGAAGTCACTATAGTTGTTTTGTAATTTCTGTAGGTCAGTAGGACATGATGAGTTCACTTATCAAAGTTACGAGCTGATGATGGATTGAACTCCTACCTACAGAGTTCAGGCCGAAACACGACCCCTTGATCAAAACACAGGAATGTTGTGCACCAGATTTCAGGGGCGCGGATAAGGCCGAGGTGGAGGGGGATTAGGAAGAGGTCACGAACAGCTGATATGTTGCAATTACGGAGGGCTAGGGCATTACGCCCATGATTGTACGAATCCAACGTGACCATCATGCTTGTATTGTATTTTGTTTGATCATGAGACAGAGGATTGTCCCACGCTGATAGCGAGGCTACGTGATAAAGGAGGACACTAACCTCCCCTAACTCAGAACCTTCAAATGATGAGGTCTGAGCCGCGCGAGGAAGACCCTAATGTAAATATCATGCTCCAAAGTGGAATTATGATAGGGGATGACAAAGGCAAGCAGCCTGAAGGAAGTACCTGGGTTCGCAAGGCTCCAACGAGGGAACAATAATTTGATTTGGAGCATGCCAAGGAGACCTTCCTAGAAGCTATGAGGAGCTTTGCTGATGCATCCACTTCAGGAAGTAAAGACAGACTGGAGTTGGAAATGGACCCATTGATGCTCACTACGTTCTTGGAGACATGCATGAAGCTGCTGCATGACAGCAAGGCTGTAAAGCGGTTGTAAGAACTCATAACTTGATGCGCTGGGACCGCACCAGGAGAATCACGTGTAGTCCAGAAGCTTGGGAAGCACACGACGTGAACATGAAGGGAGATGAGATTGATCATGCAGATTGGGGAATATGAGATGGACGAAGTGATTCTAGATCTAGGATCGAACGCGAATGTACTACCAAAGCAGACATGGGAGTGCATGGGTAGGCCTGCACTACAATGGTCTCCTATCCAACTGCAAATGTTGAACTAGAAAAATATCCTACCTATGGGGAGATTGTAGGGAATCATAGTAGATATCAAAGGAGCAAGCATGCTAGCAGATTTCAAAGTGATAGATATTATTGGTGATAGCAATCCCTACCCTGTGCTATTGGGAATAGATTGGGCCACTGACATGAATGGAGTGATAAATCTGAAGAAGTGCAAGATGGTATTTGAGAAAAAGTCACCGTGCATAGTGGTACCTTTAGACCCTGTAGAAGGATCGCGCTACATGGAGCCAGTGCTCGACTACGATAGCGATGACGATTTGGACTACATCTACAGTATAACTATGGAAAGCACTCTAGTAGATGCGAAAGTCAAGAAGCTCGAGGACAAAATAAAGGAATATTTTCTCAGTAAAAAGACTAGGGTGATAAGGGAGGATGCGCCTGATCACGATGATAGGTTTGAGACCTATCACTCTGAATTGATCAGTCTGATGCCTTGGCTTGGACACACCTTACTAAGTGAATTGACCAAGGTACTGCATTGTAGATGATAAAGTGCACGATTGCGTCTGTAACAATAAAAGGTGGGTGTTTTCCAGGAACCATGATGGATGACAGGATGAAACTTTACATAGGCGGTGTGCCCACCTGACTAGCCAAGGGAAGTATAGTCTTAGCACTCTAGGTAGTTGAAAGGAAGAAAAAGACTATAAACTATTCTACCTAGGAGCTGCGTGATGTTGGAAATCTACGTAGAAGCAAAGAGTCACAAGGTCCGCAACTGTGCATGGGGGGTTGCGCTGCCGCATGGGTTGGCCATAAAGTGACTATTGAAGTTACTATTCATGATGGGATGCTTGACCTGAGACCAAACGGAGCAGATGGCAGGCATTTAAGACACGATTTATGGGCAAGATTTGGGAAAAATTGCCACCAAGGGAGCATTAATGAATCGGATTTGAGGGGAACGATTGAATTCAAATTCAAAAAACGTTATAAATTACAAGGGACTTCCCAACAAACAAAACTTGGTAATTTGAAAATTGAGCTATTGAGTAGAGCCTTGTTTGTTTGGTGTTGAGCGTTGATTGAGCCCCTGAATTTGTGAGTGATAGATTTATGGATAGACACAATGGAAACAACTGAGGAAGCTATGGAAATAACAAAAATGAGTACTGAAGAAGCCGCGCAGGCCCTGACTATGGGGGATGGTCTAGAAGGTGCTGGGATTGTGGCAGAAATCCCGAAATCACTGCACACGCCAAGACCAAATAAGGACAAACAAGCGATGCTTCCCATATGTGTGTCCTCGCAGAACCCACTGTGCACCAAGCTATCAATGGAGGACAAGGGGAAATCCATCACCATAGAGACCAATGAAGAATAAGAAGACCTAGAGGACATTATTATGGAAGAGGATGAGGACAAAGGCACGGAGGAGGAAACTGAGCCTGCACACCCCCCAACAAAGCTAATTGCATATGTTCCCCCATGGAAAGGGAAGGCTAAAGAGCCCAAGGACCTTGATGAGACCAAGAAATCACTCTAGACCTTGCTCCTCCTAGATAACATTATTTTTGAGGGCACGCACCTGGGATTGGTGCCGAGCTTAAAATTTGAAGATTGGGACCTCGTTGACCATGAGAAGTTCCCTCACCTTTAGACCTCACACCTGATGAAGCCCAAGCAGAACATCGTGGCAGGGGTTACAAAATTAGAGCCACGAAATTGGTTGTGTGGAGTGGAAAAGGGAGGGCTACTTAACCTGCTATAGGTGTCGCATTTCCACCATGCCCAAATAACAATTTTCATCATCAGGCAGCTGCTTAGCCTGGTGCATGGTGGGTGTTTATGGATGGAGGAGCCCATCCCCATCACGGAAGACCTGATTCACCGCATTACTCGACTGTTGTGCAAAGGAGAGGACCCCGCAGACATCTAAGAGGGGAAGAGCAGTGACCTAGCCATCGCAGAGGCCATGAAGAAGAAGTACAAGCTGGCAAAGAAGAAAAGGGGCTGTGACATATCTAGTATCAACGACAAAGCAGTGAAAGTGGCCAACCAAATACTAGTTGCTAAGATTATGCGCAAGTGATATGCTGATGAGGTACCCATGCCGGTGGTAGCACTAGCTGAGCAGTGCGCGGAGGGGGTCCAGTTTAACTGGTTCGAGATCTCTGCAAAGAGTTCTTGGAAATTTTTTGCGAGGCCCAGGAACAAGGCAAAAAATTCTACTGTGCATGGCTTCTGCTGTTTATAGTGCTCATGGCCAGGGAATAGTTGGATAATAGTCAATTCGCCATAATTGACAGGGATCTTTGAGCGCTGCGAAGTACGCTTTGTTCTGGGCCAAAAAGGATGCAAATAGGATCCACGACAGCAAGATATTCTGGGTGTTCATGAAGATGAATCTCAGGATGGGGATGAATCGCAAGCTATGGCTGTCACCTACTATATACAAAAGCCTGTAGAGTTTTGTAGAGTTTAAAGTGAACATCCACATCATATAAATCAGAGCACACAAGGACCTGACCAGGCAATGGAGAGAGCTACCCTTTATTGCCACAGACGATGTAATCTTTAATGTACTATAGACATGGTTTCCAGAGTGGCACGCTCCAGACATATCGGAGATAGAGAAGTTGGTGGCATAGAGGAAGAAAGAAGAGGCCAAACTATGCATCACACAGTTGGCAGAAAAGAGAAGGAAGGAGGGAGTGGCAGCAGAAGTTCGGGTAGCTCGGGACACTGCACAGATAGCAATTGAACAAGAAAAGGTAGCAGCAGCACAGGAGGTAGCCGCGAAGGCACATGAGGGACAAACGTTTCCTTCACATGGACAGGAAGCAGAGGAAGAAGAGGGAGGCATGGACCCACAAATTGCATCAACACAGTTGAAGCACCAACACCCAACTGAGCGGACAAGGCCGTGCAAGAAGGTCAAGGCATCGAAGTTTTCCATTGACCTGATCACCCTAACCAAGGGTGATTTGCACGACATCGGTGAGACAATGTGTGATGTCACCTCCGAGGCCCTCCAAAATTTCATACAGGAGAACTAGACTGCGTTGGGGGCCCTCAGAGTGTAGCTGCAGGAGTTGTAGGTGCAACCTCCTTTGGCTAGTACCCTTTCGACCAACCTCGTAGTCGGAAAAATGACAAGATAATAGATGTTGCATGCTTGGGTGACGAATACAGTAGTGCTGCTACAAGGGGCACTAGTTACAACAAATGAGGCCAACAATCCTACAGTTAGTGTACTGATGGGTTGCTACATCAAAATGTCTACACTTTCGCAAGAGACCTTATACGTTATGCAGGATGGGATAGCTATAGAACTACGGGCTAGGGAAATCCATGTACTGCAAGTCCTCAGCAAGTAGAAAATAAACATGGAACAGTTGAGCTTGTAGCGTGACGAAGTGGTGTCATAGAATCGACAACTGGTATAGGTAATAGATGAAGATTATCAAAGTGTCTCGGAGCTGGCCATCCCAATAGACACACCAACATAGGTGTGCATCCACAGGTTAGCAGCAGGGGTGCATGAGGCGCAGGAGGAAATGACAAAGGTTCAACTGGAGCTGAACCCTTAGATCACCAAGTTGCGGTTAAAGGCATAGCTCTCCACTCCTTTGGAAGTCAGAGAACATCACGGTAGCGCTATTGTAGCAGGACTGGATGAGATTGGCAGTGTAGTGCGAGACTACACCAGCATGTTGGAAGAATCATTTGAGGTCCTCACCAATCTATAGTAGGACCCCAACATCCAGTGCTTAGAGATAGAGGCATGAGAACTCCAATAGAAGTATGATAAAATCAAAGGAACTGCGTAGGTCGTGGCCCTCACTAAGAGGCTTGTGCGGATGCAATAGGCCAAAGTGATGAAAGAACAGGTGGACATGACATGACACAAGGAAGCATTCCTAAAGGCACACTTTCAACCTTAGGTTGACGAGGCCTTCACCATCACAGCAGAAATTGAAGGCAAGCTCGCACACATGTAGAGGGTACAGGCACATATCTAGAGAAGTGCTTCAGACACAGTGGTCTCAGAACAATGCATGTAGCGGATCCAATAGGAAGCCACTTAGTGCGATGCTAACCTTGTAGCAGTTCAAGTAGAGTTGGAGGGACTCTGCGCAAAGATCTCTACACTGACAGAGTGACTAGAGGGCAAGTCATGATGCTTTTTGGGGCTTAAAGCCCAAGTTTTGACCAAATCTTCTTGTAAAATCTCCGTGAATTGTGGGCACGGAGCACAAAACTATGATAGAGTCACAGGGTTGTCTACCCTCATTTTCTAATATAATGTCAAATTAATACGCCTAACCATGGCTCATGGACCATGGGATTGTATAAATAGAGTGAGGCTCCAAGTTTAGAAGATAACATAGAAGAGAAGAGCAGGAGAAGTCTAAGTAATTGGAAGATAGTGTAAAGTGTGTCTTTGGGTCGTAGAAGTCTAAGTAATTTGTCCATTCTCGACCATCGCACCCTACAGAGGAGAAATTCAGTATGCATCGCACCTTGTACACTGGGAAGGTGATATGCATCGCACCCTCTGCATTGAGCTTTCAGTATGGTCCAATTTTGACCATTTATGAGCTGTTTTCAGTGGATAACTTCTGGGAGATGATGTAATCAGTTGACCTTGTTCCTTGAGGCAGTGAAGCAACACTTTTAGGGACTTAGGAGCCCTCAGTTTATGGACATTTATGATTGGGGTTGAAGTGCCCAAAAATGTCTATACAGTTGCCCCCTGTTTTTCCAAGCTGGGAGGTGACCTGTAATAAGATACAATACAATACATTATTTTGACAACATTTTTTCGTGATCTAGCTGAGGCGGGCATTCCCATGCTCAGCTTTATAAATTCATTTTCATGTACATAGGATAGACAACCGTCTGTGTGACAAATTGATGATATGGACACATCATCCTTTGATTAGGATGATCATCTGTTCGACAATGATGTACACTTGATGCCTTTATATTCTTGAATATATCTCAGCCTGGATGGATGAAACTCGATCCGAATTCTTCAAAACTCATTCAATCTTCACTGGGAGTACAAGTCGATCCATGTGAAAATTGTTCTGGAGTTGAACATGGAAGGACATCGCCTGATTACCAGCTAATGATGTAAGTTGTTAACAGGTGCGAGAGGAATCACCAATAATGACAATGAACCTCAAGGTACTACAATTCAATTTACATGGTGTGAAAAAGGACTTGGCGTTGAACACCACGCAAAATCTCTCAATCAAAGGCCATTGATGTAAACCTGTCGCCGAAAGTGAGAAACTTACCATTGAGGCATGCAAGCTTCAAAGTACTAAAAGGGTTGTTCCTAAGTCAACTTCTTGGATAATGAGCTGATGTCGACAAGAGGCGACCCATCGCAGGAGGGACTTAATGAATCACACGTCAATGACATGGAATGAAGCAAATGATTTTGGAGGTGAAAACAAACTGATGATACAGGGTTCAGGGTGGCAGTCATGAAGGAATGAAGCATGAATGTATTGCAGTGGGTGAGACACAGGTGAATTGTCTGAATGACTTCTCTTGAACATATCGACGACATTGATGATAGATTGGTAGCGTTAACCCCAAAGATGGATGGTGTGATGGACCAATGGTGATGACCAGTGAACGAAACAACCCAACCCGACATGGATGTGGAAGGGAAGTGTCATGTTCAAGAGCGACTTGCTACCAATGAAGTTTCTTCAAGTTTTCTTCCCAATTTTGCCCAGTCATTACTAACCAGTACCTCTTTATTTTTGTCAAGCTTGAGGAGGATAACATATGCTTGTTCTATAATCCGCCCTTTGGGCGAATCTGTCACTATATTTTAGCGAGCCTAGCGACAGTGAAACAAGTTCTCGTCCATTTGGATGAGTTTGTCGCTATTCAGTTTTAACGAGTTTAACGACATAGATAACTCAGTCTCTTTAAATTTTAGAGAGTCTGAAAGAAATGGAAAGGAGACTCCAAAGATTCTTTTTCTTTCTATAATCCCTTAATTTTGAAAAAGCGTAAAATAATACAAAAGGGATGAATTTTTGATAGTTTTAATGAGCCGAATAAGACAAGCGCTCGATCTTTTTGTGTAATAATCCCTCAGGTCCAAAAAGATTAAAATATAGAGGAGGGATAACACTTCCGATGCCTTTAACGATCCGGAGAGGCCAATCGCTCGACAATATTTTCATATTTTACGAGTCAGGTGAAAAGAGATTAAAGAAGACTCATTTTTGAGGAACGAGTGATGGTTCCAGGTATCAGCTGATTCCAGGTAAGATTTGGAATTTTCCAATCACGACAGTGTCACAAGGATGGCTAACAGAATCACTCTTCGCAGATGTTCCTCGAAGGGGTAAACAATCATATGGGGGCGAATGATCGGCTAAAAACAGAGTGGAGGTGATGGTGAGAACACGACCAAGGCTCAAAAGCTGGCGATAGGGCATTCACAATGGTTATTTACTGGTTCATTTTTTAATGAGCTTAAATGCTGGGGGAAATATTTGCTCATGACTTCTGTTTATTTTTTAACGAGCTTGAACTCTGCACTAAAACTGCTCGTGGAGGGTTTATTTTTTAACGAGCTTGAAATATGTGACAACATTGCTCGCGATGATGGTCATTGAGTTTTTTATTTATCCTTAGCATTTCGTTCTTTCAAATGTTGTACTACCTGTTCATTTGCTTCATTAAACCGATTAGAAATGAAAACATATGCCTGATAAATGAGTTGAAAACACTAATATTTACTTGAATTACGTGCATAGTAAATTAAAAGTGACTCTTACCTCTCATTCTACCATTTCATTTGAATTTGGTTTGTTGGAGCTCTTGGAGGTGCTTTTCCCTCCTGATTTTCACCAGCGAATTCCAGGAGATTCTGTGGACGATTCTTGACGCCGTTCGGACTAGGGAAGAGCTAAACTTGTGCTCTTTCATTACATGCCTTTCATTTTGGATTTTGAGCTTGTTTCCTTGTCTTGCTGAGCCCTTGGGGTTTGAAGAACTCGCCCTGGGACCATCGCACCCTTCCTTAGTCAAAAGGTGTGATGCATACTGATCTTTCCACTGACAAGTCAGTATGCATCGCTCCTAGTATACTTGCTGGGGTGCGATGGACGCATGGAGGAAAGTTTTTGCACAGTTTCCTCATGAATCTTTCCCTGTTTTTTACCAAATGAAGATCCTGACTCTTCCCTTGTTTGTTTTTCAGAGATTCATTGGAGCAAAATGGTTGTTACATGGCGAGAACATGAGCATGAAGAAGAGGACGATGTTGCTTTACACGATCTGGGCACAATAGCTGCATTGTGGAACTGTGGCCTGCTGAAGTTTTTCCGTATCTCTAGAATGAGGCAACAAATCAGTTTGTTGCAATATTTCCTCAACGCCTGGGATCCTATCAACCAGGTATTCCAGATTAGGGGAAAATCGATCCCCTTGATAGTGGTGGACATCTATTTTTTGACCGGTTTATCGAGGCATGGTGGCCCTCTCTCATTATCAAGCTCTGCCTGTGGGGGTGAGTCCGTGAGGGAGTACATTCGCCGGCATTGCAGAGAGGGATCTCAGCTGAGTACGGACAACAAGATCAATATTCGAGATGTCACTGACCGGCCCTTGCGGACCATTCTGTTCACTTTTGCTAGACTAGCTGGTAGTTCTGCTCTTCATATAGTCAACAGATCTTACATGCAGTATGCTTTGGAATGCCTTGAACCGAAGTTTTTCAATTAGTGTGATGCAGTACTTTCTGTGATGAAAGAACAATTGACCAAGGTGAAAAGCGGCAGATCCAAGAACTTTGGTTATGGTTCTATTTTGACCGCTTTTGCCTTGGAGAGAATCCCACTAATGCAGCCGCAGTACATTTCACTTGGCCTACCTCCACCGACTGAACCACGGATGCAGATATGGGTCGATCTCATGTCTCGACACGCTGGTTAGCCTTAGATTTCTTTTTCTGAGACCTTCTTTGAGTGGTGTGACCATCACGAGATGTTTTATGCCAGGTTCCCATATGCTGGTATGGATTTCTGAGGTGATCCGGATTTGGTGCTGTCGGTTGGTGAGCAGTGGGGTGCCATGGGTAATTCTCTGACCATATCTCTGTTCATTGCTCTTTATAATGTTCTTATATTCTTATGACCAAGACTAATCAAAACTCATGTGCTCATACAGATGTTGGACTAGTTCGACCGACAGTACGCCGCAGAGACCTAACGGCCGCTCTAGCAGGAGAGGCTGTTGGGAGGGCCATCCTTCGTGACCTTGATGTGGTCGAGACTCTTTCGGCACTACAAGACCAGATCGAGGGCCTTACCCTTGGTATTCCAGATGTGAGGACCGATGAGCTGCCTCTGCAGTTGAAGTAACATACTACTGGAGTGCTGAGTCGATGGACTAGGCTCTTACGCATGATTGCACAGGCGGTGACTTGTTATCACCAGCATCACTAGACTAGGGTGCCCCCTATAATTTTGAGTTTTTGGGTCATTTTAATAATTTTGTCTTGGTTACAGAACATTATGTACAGACTATAAACAATTATGAAATATATTTTTGATTTTTAGAGCTTTATTTTGGTTAAGTTATATAATCCTGCTGCATATATTGATGTGATGCTTCTTTTTATAAATGTCGCAAATGTCTATCTAACACATAATTTGCCAATGAGTCTGTTAATTTTTTTAAAATTCTAGAAATATGTTGATATTGGATGAAATCGAACTGTCTTTCCAAAATTTTGACCCTTAGGAACATGCGATAGATAGCTGGATTTCGTACAACATATATGCCGGTGAGTTGTTGAATGACGAGCTGTGAGTCTAGCCTGACGACAAGTCAACATATGCCATGTGTGATGGCATCAGAAAGGAGTTCTATCAATGCGCTGTACTCAATGATATTGTTTGTAGACCGACCAATACACACTCCTCTGAAACTTACTAACTTGCCACTAGGATTGAAAATGGCCCATGCCGTAGAAGACAGGTTCCGCGAACTAAGACTTGCTCCGTCCGCATATCCAACGAACGATTCTAGTAGGTTCGACATCTGCAACAAATGCAAAAAGTGGATTACTTAACCAAATTAAATGCTCTTGGCGAAAACAAAAATTTAACAAAAGCACGAGGATTACTATGCGAAATTAAACATAGTAATGCTTGAGGTACAACCCGTTGCGAGGTTGCGCCAGTGGAATTCCATCATAGTCCATCAACTCGTAGGCTCCTTTTGCTAATACTCATTTAACAATATAGGGACCCATCCATAACGATTTTAATTTCCCTGCTCCCAACTTATCAGGTTCCTGGTCGTAAAGTAAGACCAGGTCACCTTCTGAGAAGACGCGAGGTTTGACATTCTTTTCGAACTGTGCTTTGACTCGCTTATTATGAGCTTCATTAGTCGAAGCTACATCACGATGGGTTTCATCCAAATGGATTAGTTCCAAGAAACGAGCCTCTTCTTCTGAGGTTCCAGGGAGAAGGTCGACTGCGAGTTTGAGGGACAAGATTTCACATTGAACCGGTAAGATTGCTTCCAGACCGTACACCAATTGAAAAGGTGTAAATCCGGTTGCATTTCTTACCAATGTTTGGTATGCCCACAAGGTTGAGTACAGGATTAGGTGCCAATCCCGTTTGTGGACTCCGATCATCCTTTGTAGCATGCGCTTTAGGACTTTGTTGATTGCTTCAACTTGTATGTTAGCTTGCGGATAGTACGGAGTAGAGCTGTCGTGGGACAATCCTAATTTGGCAGCCAGCTCAACCATCATGTGAATGTGAAAATGTGATTCATGATCTGTGACTATGGCCTGTGGAATGTTGAATCTGGAGACTATGTGATTGAAAAAGAAAAGGGCAGCCATTTTGCCGCTGTTGTTTAATGTAGGCATCGCCTCGACCCATTTGGTAAAATAGTCCACCGCAACTATTATGTACCCATGCCCCCCAGTCAAGGTGGGGTTACATGTCATGAAATATATGCCCCATTTGGCGAATGGCCCAACAACTACTACTAGTTGCAGCGGTGCGGGTGGTCTTCTTGTTTTGCTATCGAAAATTTGACAAGCATGACAACTTCTAACTACGGTTATGCAATCTTTGAACATTGTTGGCCAGAAGTATCCTGCTCGTAAAATTTCTTTGCGCCGTAGCATAACCGGATTGATGCCCCCCACACGCGACTGAATGGCAGCCATTCAGGACTTTCTCGGCCTCCTTGAGGGTGAGGTACCTCCGCAGAATTGTATCGATACCACGATGGTAATGAGTATCACTGATGATCACATAATCTTTTGCTTGGTATCGAACACGTCATTGTTCGGAGCGTGAGGTGTTAGACCTATATGTTTATGTCTAGAGATAAAATATTATATTTCCATACCACAGGTCGCTTGACGATATCAGAAACAAATTTTCATCCACAATTGCTTCTTCGGATGTTGCATCGTTGGACGACGATGGGAGATCACATAGTAACTCCACGAAGACCAGGGATTTCTTTGATTTGGATTTTTTGAATTCCAAATCAAACTCTTGTAGAATTTCTATCCATTTTGAATATTTCCCCCCGAGAAACTATCGCAACGATATATAGGTCATGGGGTTGTAATATGAAAAAATGGTAGTTTTCCTGAAGAGGACGTAGTGTCGAAATCTCTGTATCGCTTCAACAGCCCCGAGAGTGAGGTTTTCAATGTAAGAGTATTTCATTTCCCTATCATTTAAGTTTAAGCTTAAATAATATATAGGATGTTCAATTCCATTGTCTTCTTGAACTAAAACCATTTCTATGGTCGTATCTACTGTAGGCAGATACAAGTTAAAGTCTTTTTGATAATCTGGGGCATACATTAATGACGCTTGTATTAGAGATTTCTTTAAAGCATCAAAGGAGGCTTGCGTGACTTGGTCCCAAATGAAGGGTACTTCCTTTTTCAAAAGACGAGTATAACCTTTAGCTAGTTCGGCATAATTTGGAATGAACCTCCTCAGGAAATTTACTTTTCCTTGAAGTTTCTGAATCTGAAGCAAGTTTGAAGGTGGAGGCAAATTGATGATTGCATGAACCTTGCAAGGGTCGAGACGAATCCCATCCTTTGACACGACGAAGCCAAGTAAACGACCAGAACTGACACAAAACACACATTTGTGTGGATTGAGTCGTATCTTGTAGTGTCCGCAACGTAGAAATATTGCTCTGAAATGGCGCGGATGATCGGTCCGCTTTTGCGAATGAGATGGGAGATCATCGAAGTAAGGTTGAACGATGTTTTTGATGTCATGGAAAGCATAGTTCATTGCTCTCTGAAAATTTTCCCCTGTGTTCTTCAAACCAAAGGGTAGCTTGCGATATGCTAATGTGCCCCACGGACAAATGAATGCAGTCTTTGACTGGTCCTGTGGGCGAATATTTATTTGATTATATATGGAAAATCCATCCATAAATGAAAAGATTTCACATCTGGCGCATTCATCAATTATCTGGTCGATAAAGGGTGTAGGATAGTTGTCCTTCAGACAAGGTTGATTTACATCCCTGTAATCGACGCACACTCTAATCGTTCCTTGTTTTGTCATCACAGGAACAATATTCGATACCAAATTGGTTAGAGGAATGGGGTAAATGAAACCAGCATGGAGGAGTTTTTCAACTTCTCCCTTGATGGCAACGACTTTCTTGGGGTGTACCTGCCTTAGCCATTGTCGTACTGGTTTGACATCTGGATACATCTTAATTTCGTGTTCAACTATGCTCAAGTTGATACCTGGCATTTCATCATATGACTACGAAAAGACATCTCTAAACTCGCGAAAGAGAGTGATATATATTTCTAGTTCGGAAGAAGAACAAGATTTGCCAACATGAATATTCTCTACAACATTTGTTTTGGTTGAGATATTTATGGCAGTAGTCCCTTTGATATTGGATAGGTTTCTCTTGGAATCCACCGTGTTTACAGTATTCGTCAGAAAGTCAAATACTGAAGGATGGTGTAGGTCGCCAGAATTATCTTCTTTCCAAGTCAGAAGATGGGAACGATGGTCGTAATCTTCCCATGGTGCCCCATCAATCATCATCGATTGAATGATTCCTTCGTCTGTAGAGTGTACTTGCGACCAAGGATCTGAAGGGGTGCCCTATTCCTTAGACCTATCTATCCAAATGCTTGACGAGCATTGATGCCGGTTTTCCTCCCATGTTGAGAACATTGATTGCTATAATATTTCCAGTGGGGTTAGAGGTAAAACTTGTGAATGATCCATTTTAACATCGTTTAATGACATATTTTGAATGGAAGATATCATATTGCAGGTTCCTACATTAGCCACTTCCGCCAAATTCGTAGGATGTGGTAGGGTAAAAGTTCCCATTAGCGTAGGGTATTTTAGTAGGCCTACTCTGATATTATGAAGCATGCTAGGGTTTCCATGGATCATTGGAATGCTTCCCGTAACTTGCGAATTGTTGGGGAGAAAAGTATGTTGGTCGACAATTGTAATTCCTCCTTGGGAAGGAAATGAAATTTTCCTAAAGTAGGTCGACACAATAGCTTCCATGGCATATATCTAGGGTCTTCCCAGTAGGATGTTGTAATCAAGATTCCCGTCGATGACTTCAACATCGTTTTCTACTGTTTTTCCCCCCAGTTCTACTTGCAAGTTACTTAGTATCCCATACGGGGTGTATGTTCGTCGATCAAATGCTTTCAGTGTCGTTGATGATCGCGAAAAGGATGGAGACCCTAGAGTTTTCTAGCAACTCGTCGACATGATACATGTGGATGCTCCCTCATCAATAATTGTTCTATGAATAGTTTTGTTGAGGGAGTTCACTTGAATGAGGAAAGCTAGTTGAGCTGGTAACTGAGGGTCCTATCCTTTATGGTTAAAAGATACAAGATTGGAATCCGTTGGGTCAATCCCACCTATTGCTGATAATAAATCCTACTTTTTGGAGGGGCAATTTTGCAGTACCTCAAGAGTCGACATCGTGGATGGTGATTGAGCTAAATCCTTCACTATATTATAGTGCTGTGCTGCTCGGGCACGAGTATTAAACGTCGATTTGTGTACTACTCCCTTTGGCGGTTTTATTGTTAATTTAGGAAGATGGGTGGCACGACTTCTGTTGAAGTCGTTGTTGAACTACTAGGTTGATCATTATCCTTGTTGTTCAACATCTGTGGATTCCCATAATCTTTACTCCTTGTCATTATAAGAGCATCATTCAGTTTCTTCGAGACTAACAACATTAGCACTGGGGATGGGGAAGCATTTTCGCTAGCAACCAGATTTGTTCCTGGGTTTGGAAACGGATAAGTCAGTACAGCCACGGTTTTTGAACTTTTGAAGAATTTTCTAAGTTCTTCTTTATAGGGACACTCTCTGGTCTAGTGATCCTCGTCACATATACTACATGGATTTTTTGGTTTCACATTCCCAGAAGGGTTTGCAGAAGATTTTCTAGGAGACGAGTCTCCCTGGTTTTTCTTCTTCCCTTGTTTTTTCTTCTTGCCTCCTGGTTGCTTGGTTTCTTTGCCTTGTTCTATTGACAAGACATTTACTTCCGAGGCTAAAAGTTCCTCATTTGCAACTTGACTCGAAACCATGCGGGCCTTTTTCGATGTGGCCTTCGCAGTTTTAGTGCTTGTCGTACCTATCACGCCATCACCGGCATGAGAGTCTTTGTTTGATTTAGGAGGTGGAGGAACGAAGAATTCTGGTCTAGGAGCATCAGGGATTATATCGTAGAGCGTGCCAGACTGAGTATAGATCAAGTCTAGATATTGTGCACGAGCAATAACTTGCTCTTCAGTGATGACTCCTCCCTTTTCCAC
The DNA here is from genome assembly GCA_000404065.3 of Pinus taeda. Taxonomy (NCBI): domain Eukaryota; kingdom Viridiplantae; phylum Streptophyta; class Pinopsida; order Pinales; family Pinaceae; genus Pinus; species Pinus taeda. The sequence continues at coordinate 3,880 of APFE031625664.1, read as the reverse complement.
ATCTTTTGTAATAGTGGGTAACAGCGACTTAATAAACCATTCAGCCAATAGCTGATCAGGAACATATGTTTTTACCATCCTACGACGACGCCGCCACTCATGAATATGATCCGATATGTGAGTGGCTGTCATTTGTTTGAAATTGGTAAGCAGCTTAGTTCCTGTTTCGTAATTGAGAGGTAACTGAAAATGGGTTGAAAAGGTTGTGGCCAGGGTACTAAAGTTATCAAATGAAGCTCTAGGCAGTTTGATATACCACTTTGCCGCTGGACCAGTTAACGTGCGCTGAAAGAGGCGAAGCCGAATCGAATCATCATTGAGAGTGTTTGATGAACCCCATAGATGAAAGGTCATCACATGATTCAATGGGTCTTCGCCCGGATTTCCATTAAATTTAGGAATATCGGATGGAATTTTATGCGGAATTGCTGGCCACCAAGGGGCGTAGGCAATTGGATCGTTCGTTAGTCGACTTAGATCTGGTAAATCTAAAGTAGCCACAAAGGGCAACTATTGTTTCAGGCTTGGTTGAGCATACCCAGGATAAGATGGAATCGTTTGAGCAGTCGGTCTTTGCATACCAACATAATGCATTTGATGTTGGTAACTTTGGTAAGGTTGATGGGCATAACCATTATGATATGGTTGATACGGTTGCCCATTACTTGCAAAGACTTGTTGCTCATATCCTTGGTAAGCCTGCTAGAATTGCAGTTGTTGGTATTTCACTAGTCATGGTTATGAAGCCATGACCTGTTGTCCAGTACTAACCGTTTGACCAAGATGGGGATTAGTGTTCCCCGTTTGAACCTGCGCCATTCCACTAGTTGGTGACTGTGGTTGTGCCGAGGGTACAAGAGATTGTTGTATTGCAACCTGCGAAACTTGAGGTTGGCACAAAACTGGTGACGCTTGTACTTGCGATACTGCCACAATAGTCGGCGTAGTGGGGATGTTTGTCATAGGTGAACTTTTTTGTATCGAGCATACAACTCTTGGTTGTTGAGACAGGATTGGTACCCAACCGCTAGTTGTGATTCCAGCATAACCAAAATTTTGTTGCGAACTCATGCATGGTTGTCCTTCCGAGGAAGACAATGAAAGGTTATATGGCCCTCCATATGATAGTAATCTAGTGCTCAAAGGAATAATTTGCCTTTGGGGACCAGTTTGCCCAAATTGACCTTGTGACGAATCAATTTGTCGAGACTCAACGTAAGAGATTCGAGATATAATTCTGGACAAACAAACGGGAACAATCCATACTGTTGAAATAGTCCCTGGATGGACTCCATCCAGTGATTGAAAGCTGGTTGGGACAGATGGCACGCCGGCGAACATTGTCAGAATAGCAGAAGGAGCTTCCGCTGTTGCTATGTCAGGTGAAACAGTCCTTGATGTTGACGGTTGTTCAGACATATTAAGCTTATCGAAAGGATTCCTCAGCGATTCTTCAGGAACTTCCAAGGGTGGGTGAATATTTTCTGAAGAAGAAGGATACAAGATGATCCCAGCTCCAAGTTGCGTTGGAGTGCTAGACAGAGGATCTTCCACAATCTCTTCTATGGCAATCAATTCAGGAGGAATAGGCAGACCGTCCAGTCCGTAAAATATTTCTGGTGCCGAAGAAGATGTAAGTTCTGCAGTAGCAGACGGTTGGGGAGTAACACCTTTGACTTGGCTGTAGACGGAGCTAGTTCAGGAATAGAAGTGTTAACCATCACACTAGGATCAGTTGTAATGTCCTTTTGCTGTTGTGGAATTTCTTCTGTAGAGGCAGGGATTCCAGAAATATTTGGAGTAACCAGAGTCTCTAAGGATGTTGGAGTGCTTGCTCCAACCAACCTAGGGTACTTCGATCCAGTTAAACGAGTTTGCTTCGTTCGGAATGGTTTCGCTTCCGGAGTCAACGATGGTTGACTCGTGCGTCTCTGCAAACGACGGGGTTTTGATTGAGTTTATTCCACGATTGTGGATTACTTGATCAACTCAAAATAAAAAGGGATTTTTTTTTTTCTAATTAAATGAATTTTAGATGCTTTGACACAACTTTTTTTTTCAATTTTAAAGAGTCGAGAAAAAACAAAAGATGACTCTAGTCGTCTTCGATTTTTATTGAGCCTGAAGTGACAAGTGCTTAGAGTACCTTTTCCTTTAAGGTGTCTGAAAAGGAGCAAAATTGACTTCTATGGAGATCTAGGCAGAAAGGATCACCAAACCAATCGCAAAACTGCAGAATGCTTTTTACGGTACGGCAGTCAATATTCCCGAATGTTGTGTTCGGTGCATTGCAATCGATAGGGCGACAGACACGGCTTCCTAAGGATAAAGGATGCATCCTATTGTGGTCTCCCAATATATACTCGACGGTACGTGGGAGCACAAGTCTGTATTGGCAGTTGCCGTCTCAGAGTGGAGGAATCACCCAACCAACACTGAAAGCAACAGTTACCAGGTTTTACAATGGCAAAATACGTCTCTAGCCTAGACCTCTAGATGTTGTGTGTTAAGTTCCAGAGCGTTGATAGATTCATTGAATTTATTTTAAGTTGATCTTGCTTAACAATTTTCCTTTCAGTTTCACCATGTGATGTATATATAATTCCTAAAATGCAGTCTAAGATGATGAAGAAACATTTGATCTTCTTTCAGCAATGAAAATCCTAGCTACTAAAGGGAAGAAAGCCAAGAATATTTTCTTCACAGAGCACAGAGCACACGCTAAATGAACAGTCCTAAATCAAGCCAAGCAATCAAAAATGCAAATGCACATGCATGTATTTGTTTTCAGCCTTCTTAATGTGTGAATGACATTAAGAAAGCTATGTGCAAAACTGAATTACTTTTAAAGTGACACTACTCAACAAAATTCTTTTTCAAAACGAAGTGAAAAAAAGTGAGACACTTTGCGATTTTGAAATGGAAATTGCTTTTCGACACTTTAAAACTGCTAATTCAAATCCTATGCAACAATAACTGTACAATCGACTGTCAAGAACAATGGGATTGCTTCCTAAAAATGAAAATGACAGCTACAACACTTTCAGATCTAGAGACGACAGTTCAACTATGCTACTTTTTGCAAAAGAGAACTAAAAACGAGGCACAATACATAAAAACATTTATAGTTCTTTGCGCTAAGGAGGCAGAATAATGCAAGAGAAGGGGGTTTTCACAGAAGTACACTGACTACAAACAGAAAAACTCTTGAATAGGACTAAAAACAGTGAGAAAAATCCACAATCTGAGGGTAAAGTTAACCCTCCCTGACCATCGGTCCTGTTACACAGTGAATTTAGTATGCAGCGCACCTACTGCACTCGGGAAGTGTGATGCATATAGACTGCCTTGAAGGCAGGGTGTGATGGTAGCAGTGTGAGCCTTTGAACGAGATTTCACTCACAGTTTACAATCTAGTTCAGGTGTTTAGGCCAAATAAGTAAATATCAGTGTATGAAAAACATAGGGGTGATCTAAGAGGTTACTAGAGCCACCACTTAGGGCAATTAGATTGCTTGCAGATCTATTGTTTAATTTATAAACAAAACCTGGAGATAGACTGAAGCAACATTGATCTACTTTGTATTTGTATAACAAATACAGTTCGAAAGCTAGCTGGCTTGACTTCAGGCTCCGTCTGTAAGTTTATAAAAGAAACAAGGATATATAGGCTCACAAGTAATCTAGTCGCTCCCCAGCAGAGTCGCCATTTTGTTATCTGAGAATAGTGTCCACTCGGATGCTGCTATTCTCACTAAGATGGGTGGCTATCTTAGAAACAAACAATCAAAGTCTACTATTGTTTCCTTTTATGAAAATAGACGAGAGGAGGACCAAGAAGACCAACCTGAGTCTTGCGTTTGATTTCCTCTCCTTCTTG
>APFE031625660.1:79478-94053 GCA_000404065.3 Pinus taeda | reverse complement strand
ATTAGAAAATTTGTATTTATAAAAAACAATCAGTTTCATATTAAAATATGGGAGAAATGGTATGTTTGTAGTTACTAAAATGATAAATTCATGGAACAAAGATTATTAAATTCCTATATATAAATCTCTGAAATATATATAGTTTATATATAAAATGGAAATTTCTATATTAAAACGTATATGAACAATAAATTGCATATTAGAAAATTTTCAGTTGTGAAAAACCATTAGTGTCATCTTGAAATATGGTATAAAATAGTAGGTTTATAGTTACTAAACTAATAAATTCATGTAACAAAGCTCACCAAATTCTTATTTATAAATATTTGTAAGATATATAATTGCTATATAAAATAGAAATTTCTATATTAAAAGGTACATAAATAGTAAATTGTATATTAGAAAATTTGCATTTTCTAAAAACAATCAATGTCATATTGAAATATGGTAGAAAATAGTAAGTTTATAGTTACTAAAATAATAAATTACAACAAAGATTAATAATTTCTTATTTACAAATATTTGTAAGATATATGATTTGAAATTTTTTCCAAAAACAAAATCAACTTTTAAAAGTGTGCTTTCAACTAGATCCATTTGGAACCCCTAAATCTATAAGCATGAATTTAGATAATAATTATTAATTAACAATGAAATTATTTTTCATTTTTAAAAGAGATATTAAAATGTATGATTTGACGTAATTACTCTTTTCTAAAAATAATATAGGTTTATGGTTTTTTTTATAGAATTATATAATATTAAATATATTTATAGTATTTTCAATTGTTTTAGTTTATAAATAATTAGTTCAAGTAGATAGAAAGAAAAAATATAAAACTATTTTTTTAAATAATTAAAATTTATAAGATTTATATTTCCGAATTTTTTCAAGTGGTCAAATTTTTTCCATATCGAATCGAATTCGAATTCGATATTTGGTAACTATGTTCTCAACCTGGATAAATTGCAAAGAAACCAAACACCCCTCCTCGAAAGATTGGTAACTATTTTCTCAACATGGGTAAATTGCAAAGAAACCAAACACCCCTCCTCGAAAGATTAAAGATTAGGAGACAGCGATAATGAAATCAATTTTTTGAATAAGTAACATTAATGTGATATTTACACTCAAACACCGAGAAAACAGGAAGTGTACCTGTTTGCCAAGAAACGAACTCTCAGAGGACAAAAGGAGGCTGTACGAACGACTTTACCGCGTATCACACAGGGCACACCCTTTCGTTTCAAGAGTAAGACACAGACGGCATCATATAGACCATCTTCAAACAAGTTAAACAATAAAAGATTGGTCATATTCGTATCTTCTGGCTAAAACTGCAAAGCAACCCAACACCGCCTGAAAAGATTAAGAGACAAAGATGTAATGAGCTCCTTCAAAAATACTTTGGTGAAACAATGTACTTAACGCTAAGGCTGCTATCACAGCCTCAAAACAGCCTCAAAAGATGAAGAGAGAGATATGCAATCATACTTAAAATTATCTGCTGAAACAATATACTTAACACTGCTATTGAAGCTCAAACGCTGAAACAATATACTTAACACTGCTATTGACGCTCAAACGCTGACAAAGTGCAGAGTGTACGTGCCTGCCTAGAAACTAATGCTGGGAGGATGACTTCGGAACGGCCTTCTGGCATGACTAATGCTGGGAGGATGACTTCGGAACGGCCTTCTGGCATGAATATCATTTCTGATATTCATCTTCTAATTATATCCTTGATTTTCCTTTACTTAGACGATTAATAAATCATCCTCCACAAGAATAAGCTCTTTCTCTTTTGGTTTTCTGAACAAACAACAGCACCTAGTTTACAAAAATAGATCCTAAGTCACATAAATAGAATGAATCAACATTCAATTTACAAATATAAAGAAGGTAGGTTTTCTGAGTAAAAACATAATAATTTACAAAAGGAAATAAAAATAAATTACAAAAGGAAATAAAAATAAACTAGAAATGAGGATACTTACTTGAAATGCATTATAAAAACCTGCGTCCAACTCGTAGTGAAATTATTCAATTTCCAAGTCTCAAGTGAAATTATTCAATTCCCAAGTCTCAATTCAATGTTTCTTTCAGGTTCATACTCTATAAACCTTCGACCTTCAACCTCTATCATCTTCACAGAAACAACACCTTGACACACAACATTTAACAGTCACAAAAATTCACAAAGACAACACATCGAACAAGATATTGTTTTAGTGGCATACATAATTCCAGCCAGGTGACAACAATGTGGACGGAGTCACGCAATGAAGAGACAACTAGCCAGCCAGGTGCCAACGTCATGGAAACATAATGAAGACAATGAGACAGCTAGCCGACCACGTGACAACTAGCGAGCCACGTGCCGACGTCATGGAAATGCAATGAAGACACTGAGACAGCTAGCTAACCACGTGCCAATGTCCTGCAACTGGTTTAAGTTTAGATATGCAAAATTTGAGAGTTTAGATATCCAAAGTTTATTACTTTTTTGAACTCATATAAATGTTTATCCAAACTTTGCAATTAACTGCAAACCAACCAAAGTCTAGATATCCAAAGTTACTTTTATGTGCTAGCCAGCGAAAGTAGAAACATCCAAAGTTTTCGTTGATGCATGAATAAAAACTTTAGGATATCCAAAACTAAATTGCATTGGGATGCGTGAGGCTTGCAATAAGACCCCAAAAGCTATGGACCAATAAAAAAAAACTTAATACATTTTATATTATTTTTTTATACTAAAACTTTGGTTAGTTTTGGTGCAGATATATATTTCTGGTCAAACAAAAAATTAATATACATTCAACGCGATATCGATCGCTAATAATCCCAGGGCAGGGACTAATAAGAATTAAAAAGAAAATCAAGAAATAATAGTGCTCTAGGGTATTATGCAATTGAATTCAACAAATTTTAAAAGAACGGAAAACCCTTTGGTGGGTTCCGGTTAAATTAAAAGTATATAATTAATATAAATGAAAAAGAAAAATTAGGTTTTAGCCAAGGTAGAAACCTTGCGTGTAAACCTAGTAAGTATAGAGGGAAGATAATTCATAGAAGATTAAATAGAGAATTATACATCACTGACAAATGAAATTAAGTTTTCAACTGAAAATTTACATATCCGTACGAATTTTGTACAAATATGGAGAAGAATTTATATGATTGTTGGTTAAAAACCTACATTGCCTAGGAACCCTAAGCGAGAGAAAACCCTCTCAAGTAACCCTTATGAAGAATGAGGATTTGAAAACATGTACAAAAGATAAAATATGTAATATGACTAGGAGCCCTCGAATAAACAATGGGAAATAAATTATATCATCAGAATATGCTAACGGTCTCAAGTCGGGAAGTGCAATGGTCACCAAGAGGACCTTCCTCATTATTGTAAGAATGTATTGTAAACCTTAAAGTTCTTTCTACAAACCTATATAAAAAAAATAAAACTATTCAAATATATTAGTAAACGGGAATATATTTACTTAAATGACTCTCGAGATGAGATACTTGGAGAGTGTACAAACACTCGTACACGCACTATATCACATTGAGTCAGATGGGCCTCAAATATATATGCTTTCACAATATCGGGTGGTTTGAACCACTCCCTAACAAATTTGATCTCAATCCTATTCTAAAACAACAAACACTTAAACATAGGAAAGCTAACTTTATTCGTTAATGCTAACACTCCACCTTAATGGAGAAAGGGTTCACTAAAAAACTCAAATGACATATGACACATGTTGGTCTCAGTCTCAGCTAGGCTTACAATGGTAAAAAAGAGCTTTCATTTTTGTCTTCTTGCAGCAGAGCCCATGCTTGTTCATTTGTGGATGAGGCTTCATCTTCACTTTCTTTGCCATAAGAAAATGATGGAGCTTTGCCTCCTTTTTACGTTTTCTCTCCCTCAGGAGGGACACATGAACTCTTATCCTCCTCTTCGAGTATATACTAACATTCTTTGCATTTGATGTTGCAGGTTCTTGGGATTCTTCAATTGCTTCTTCTTGTCTGCCAATATCTACACAAAAAACAATGTTAGATTTATTAAGAGAGCCATACTTATTCTTGTCATCTTGTTCATTCATGGATTCTTCACTTTCAAGATTCTTCATCATGCCAGTTGCTGCTTTCATACCTACATCAATATGTTCAAAAGATTTCTCAAGCCATCCTTCAATTAGCTTTATCTCTGCATCATAATCAAGCTTGACATCTTCAAACTTGTCAAGAGTTGCACACGGAAGACGTGAAATGACAAACCAACACAAGAGGAACCCACAGGAGCACATCACCAGGAGCTCCTACAAGCAAAACGCCACACAGGCTTCACATTAATCTCCAATAATAAATAGATACAATTTGTTAGGGACAACAAATCATATCCCTAAATAATAGGAACATAATAACTAAGAAAAGAATAATCACAACTACGTAACAAGAAGCACCTATTCTCCCTTAATTCTAACACTCCCCCTTAATGGAGAAAGGGTTCTCAAACACACCTAATATGTCCCTAAACAACTCAAACTTGAGTCTTCCCAGAGGCTTAGTAAATATATCAACCATATTATCACAAGAATTACAATATTCAACACAAATCTCTTTGGACTGCACCTTTTTCCTGACAAAATGAAATTGAGTGTCTATGTGCTCAGTTTTTTTATGAAACACGGGATTGTAAGCTAGTTTGATGGAACTTTGATTATCGCAGTTGATAACCGTAACTTCTGTCTGTTCTTCTCCTGCATCTTGGAGGATTCTGTGCAACCAAACTGCCTCACATGCTACTGCTTTCATAGCTTGATATTATGCTTCTGCTGAGGATAATCCTACAGTATGTTGCTTCTTGTTGCACCAAGAGATGACCCTGGACCCAATGCTAAACGCATAACCTGTAATTGATCTTCTATCATCTAAAGTTCCTGCTCAAGCAGAGTCTATATAACCTGTCAAGCTAACATCAAATGACTCAGAATATAAAATACCAAAGTCTGTAGTTCCTTGCAGATACCTCAGTACTCCTTTTGCTACAAGCCAATGGTTCTCATGAGGTTGAGTCATGCACTGACTCAAAATACTCACTGCATAAGCTAGATTTGGTCTCATTGTAGTCAAATAGATAAGACTACCAACCAACTATCTGTACAATGTTGCATCTGCATATTTTGAACCGTCATTCACCTAAAGTTTGATTTTCTGTTGTAAAGGCACAAACGCGGCCTTGCACTCATCCATTTTGAATTTAGTCAACAAACTCTTAGCATACTTGCCCTGGGACAAGAAATTTTGGCTTGAATTTCTCCAAACTTCTAGACCCAAACAATGATGCATTTCTCTTCTCCAAGGTCCTTCATCTCAAATTTCTGTGATAAGTGCTGCTTGATTTCTTCAATGAGATTGTCTGCACTCCCTGTCATGATCAAATCATCTACAGATAAAGAAATCAACACTATATTCCCCTCATAATTAAAAATAGTATACAAATTAGGATCATTTTTGCTCTGTTTATAACCATGCATGAGGAAAAATGAATATATTTTTTTGTACCAGGATCTAGGAGCCTGCTTTAAACCATATAAAGCTTTCTTTAATCTACATACTAAATGCTCTTCTCACTTCTTAACAAACCCCTCAGGTTGCACTAAGTATACTTCTTCTTTTAAATCACCATTTAAGAAAGCAGATTTAACATCTAATTGATGTATTTTCCAATGATGCTAGTGGCTAAAGCAATAATCAATCTAATGGTATTTAATTTTGCAACAGGGGCAAATGTTTCCTCAAAATCAATACCTTCTTTCTGGGAATACCCCTTTGCAACCAACTGATCTGAAAATCACTTGTGAGTGACCTCAGTTAATTAATTAATGAACGTATTACAGACTCATGTGCTGGTGTGTCTATATTATCTTAGGCAATGGATCGATAAGATTGAAAAACAAATAGACATTGGAAAACAGTAAGAGAAACACAGAAAGAAAAACAGAACACAACATAATTTAATAAGGAGTTCACCCAATCCTCTTGGGCTACATCTCCGGTCAAGCTTCCAGTGGTGGCCTTTTCTTATTGTGTCTTTAAGCAGAGTTTTTACAATGGGGAGCTCAATTTGAGTCTCCTGAAATAGATGATGCTTAGTAGGGTGGTTCTTGGATTCCCCAAGCCACTAAAGTGCACAGACTCTTCCTTACCAAGTCTCGACCTCAACTGGTCTTAATGGGATGAGTCCAATTTGGTACTCAGTTCCCCACAGATATCCTCACAGGGATTGCTTGAACCTCTCAAGCCTGGCTCTATCTGCTCGATGTTGCCTTAACTCTGCAAGTCGGCTCTACTCTCTGTTCTTTGCTTCACTTTTTGTTCTGTTTCTCTGGCTCATTGATTCCTTCTTCCTTCTTCACTGTCTTCCATCTCTGTTATCTGTTCATGGCTTAGCGCCAATTTGTCTCATGATTGTTCGTTTCCTCTTCTGCCTCTTCGGATCGCCTGTTGCTGTTTGCTTGGAATTCCCTACCTCTATGTCATTGCCACTATGTAATGTCTCATAGGGAAGTGACCACTTATCCTCTCACAAACTATGCCATCTCTTCCTCAAACGGTTCGGCATTTCAGTTACTCTGTGTAATGATTCATTTGCCAGCTCAGTGGTCAAATCTAACTTCAAACTTTTATATGCCACAACTTAATTCTCCTTCCAGATCTGGTCATTCATCAGGTACAATCTCCGTCGTTATATCTGGAGCCCCCAAATCCTACGGTGTTCGCTCTTATCACCCAATTGACTTGCTCAAACGTTAGCCTACGATGAGAGGCATTTTTCTCTCTCATCCACCGAACACGCGTCGTTCATTGTATGGCATTGCTGGGTCTCCTGACAATTCCGCTTACCACCCGAAATGCCTCTGATAATCTGTCGGTATTGGAGCACGGGACTCGCCTTTCGCTTTAGCACTTTTCCTATGGTTTTCTAGCTTCCTTTATGACCGAGCACTTCAGGGCCTTTCCATTTCGAGGGTTTTTGCCCAGCGATGCGCAATTAGCGCTTTGTGCTAATCGAGCATCAGAAACGACCTCCGTTTTCTGATCTGGATCTCCCAATTTCTATTTTGCGTCCTGTGCGGTCTCCATGGGCCTCGGTTAGTGTGCTTTGACCGAGGTCCTCGTTGTTACTTGTTGACTACAAACTACCACTGTCTAGAGGTCTTGTTGATAGCTCATTGTTCACAAGTTTTTGAAGTCTGTCATGATTTGATACAGTCATAGAACTCTGATAATTTTCATGGATCTGATTCGGATCATGACCTTCCCACTAAAAAAGCTTTTGGACCACCAAAAGTTGGTTTTTAAGCATCTACTAAGTGAGGGTACAATTGTCTCACTTGTCCAATCTCTATCCATTTTGCATTGCTCGGCTTTGAACCCATGAGTCCAATTCTGAGGTACTCAACCTCTCCCCTGCGTGTCGTTCTCACCTTCCTGTCCAGAACTATGTCTTCCTACAATTCATTAAGATATTCAGGTAAGAGGGCATCAATAGAAGGCAATTGACTCTGCTCTTCGGGATCCTCAATTAGTAAAGGTTCAAAGAATCTCAAGCAATCTGCATTCACAACTGAGTAGATGTGCATGTAAGCTGGTAGATCAAGGTGAAAATCATTCCCACCAATTTTCTCAAGTATCTTAAAGGGTCCATACCTGATAGGATTTAGCTTTTTACCTTCACCTTGCATCCTATCCTTGCTGATATACAGCCAGACTTGGTCAACAACTTGGAAACTATGCTCCATCTGATGCTTGTCATGCCTTTCCTTGTATTTGGCTTGTCTCGTTTCTAGTTGTTCCTGTACTTCCTGGTGGATCTCTTGGATTTGTTCAATGAACCTAGTTGGTCTATCCACATCACTATGTTCCTCAACTGTGGTGTCTGTTGGAAATAATACTTAGGGGGGGGGGGGGGGGTGAATCAGTATTATCAAATCAATACGACTTTTTCATTTCCATATTCAGATTCATATACGCTACTTCAGTTAAGGAAAACCACGTGTATACGCAAATGTGTGTAATGCAACAAGCATATATCCAGTAAACTTATAATTGAGTTAGTTGCTTCTTAATGAGTGCATCAGAATATTATTAACACTATGAACAGTAAATAGCAGCAGTAAAGTAGAACAAATCATCACACATAAGCAACACACATGAACACCAAGATGTAAGATGGAAACCCAATGTGGGTGAAAACCACCTACTGCAATTCGTCTCTATCTTCCTTTAATTAGAAACTTCTTTTTACAATGATTATATACTGGTGTAGTCTTATACCAGTACGCAGGCTACTACCTACAAAAGGCTACAACCTTCTATCATTCTCCAGCTTCTCCTGGAAGGGAGCTACAACCCCCTTAGCTCTTGTACTAGCTGAAGTACTAGTACGTAGGTGCTAACCTACAGAAGGCTACAACCTTCTATTTTCTTCTAGGGACCACGTTTCATAAATTTTCATACTGGATCCATGAATAACATTAATCAAACATCAAGTATATTTGCACCAACCAATTTCCTTTGTACAAACCAATACTGAATCAACCAATCACTTCTTAGAATGTTGTAACCAGAAAACAGTAACAGTAACCAGACACCAATTCTGAACCCAGAACACTGCTGCAATAAACAGAAGTAGCTAAAACATATTTCATGAAACGTATGCTACTTCAATATGTAGAAACCTATGTACATACACAACTGTATTAAATCCAACCAGTGTATACGTTGTATTCACTTGCTGAACCCGCATGTATACACGCCTCTGATGTGTCGAACCTGTGTACAAATCTATAAAAGATAATTTACCCTTTTTACTTAATTAGACATCAATTATACCTAGTTCATCAGATTTATAGATCTAATCATGCGCTAGTTATAATAGATCAAAAATCACACAATAATACTACTATTCAAGCCTTAAGATCTTGACCCATCAATAGAACTTATCCATGTTTTAGCGCTCAGGTTCCTCCTTGGTTCAGATCCAGCAATGCACCATAACACAATTCTAGATCTTGCTCTTCATAAGATATTCAATACTTCAGTTTATCCTTTTGCCTAAAGATCTCCTTCCCCTTTTACAGTCTTAGGCCTTAGTCAATACCATGGTCCAAAACCATTTAGAACCAACACTAGGGACCCAATACCTGGGTTCAACACTTCAGATGCAATACCAAGGTCCAAAACCATAGGTTCAAATATAACGGACTAAATACCGTGGACCAAAAAAAGGTTTTCCCACATGTACGTGCTTTTCTTTGCATGAAAGTTCATCCATACGTATACGTGCCTTTTGAATGCCTAACCCGCGTGTACAACACAACTTGGTTAAGAGGAACCTGTGTATATCTCTTTTTCTTTCTTTCAAAGAGCTTGAACTAAGATCTTCCATCTGAAAGAGTTTCCATCAAGGACAACACTTGAGTCATAGCGCCAAACCTCTGTCATAATGCCAACAATGTCTTTACCAAAGACAAAATCCAAAGGAGACCTTGGTGTGAAACCAAAACAAGTCTCAAAAGGAGATCTCTGTGTAGAAGATTGTTTTGCTTGGTTGTAAACATGCTGCACATAACATAAATGTTCATCTCAATGCTTAGGATGCTTGCTGCAATATCCCCTTAGCAACTGGATCACTGTCCTATTGACTACTTCTATTTGGCCATCAGTTTGTGGATGGAAAGTTGTTCTTTTCTTCAGTTTGGTGTCCATCAGTTCCCACAGACATGACCAAAAATTCCCCACAAATCGAGTGTCTTGATCAAATACAATGGAAGTGGGTAATCAAAAATTAACCCATACATGTTGAAATAACAGTTTTGTAGTTTGTTAAGCTGTAATTTGTTTATTACAAGGTATCAAAATACAAATTTTACTGAACCTATCCACAACAAGATGCAGATAATCATGACCTTTCCTAGATTTAGGCAGTCCTCCAACAAATTCCATGGAAACACTTTCCCACGGATGAGAAGGCACTGGTAATGGAGTGTACAAGCTTAGTTTTCTATTGTTGGGCTTGCTTTTAGCACACCTAGTACACCCTCTTACATATCTAGAAACTGTCTCGTGCATTTTTGGCCAATAACAAAATATTTGCAATTGTGCAACTGTTTTACTTACCCCAAAGTGACCTGATATTAGAGAAATGTGCGCTTCTCGAATTATCTTTATTCTTTCAGTTTGTGGAACGCATAGCTTCCCACAATGATATAGGAGTCCGTCCTTTACATGATAATCCAATTCTTCTATTCGTTTACCTTGACTTAAAGTTGCATATACATCTTTGAAATCTATATCTTGAGCATATTATTCAATGTAGCTCTCATGTAACACAAAATTATTCTTGTGTATAGTAGATGAATTTATAATGGGTCTAGATAACATATCTGCAACTTTATTGTGTATGCCCTTTTTATATCTGATGGCTAGATGAAACTGTTGCAGAAAACCCATCCATCTATACTGTCTTGATTAATGCAACTTAGTTTGGTAGTGTAGATATTGAAGTGGTTGATGATTAGTATGTATTACAGTCTCTTTGCCCATTAATTAAAGTTTCCACTTTTTCGCACTCTGTACTAATGCATACAATTCTTTATCATATGTAGGATAGTTAACTATTGCAGAATTAAAAATCTCAGAATGATAACATATGGGTTTACCATGCTATGTCAACACTGCTCCCATGGCATAGTCACTGGCATCTGTTTGGATTTCAAATGGCCTTTGAAGATCAGGCAGTGCTAGTACAGGTGTTGTACTAATATTTTCTTTCAAGGTGTCGAAGGCTTTCTGCTATTTGCCTCCTCACTGAAACACCTTGTCCAATCCTGTTAAAGCATGTAAGGGAGCTGCAATTAAGGAAACGTTAGAAATGAACTTCCTCCAATATTTTGCTGCTCCTAAGAAGCTTCTAACTTCTGTAGCAGATTTGGGTTTAGGCTAGTTTACAATGACTGCCACCTTAGAGGCATCTATCTTCAATTCACCACCCCCTACTATATGTCCCAAAAAATTCAAAGATGTTTTGCCAAATTCACATTTTGAGATTTTAACATAAAGTTTTTCTCTTTTCAAAACATCCAAAGTCTGCTTAACATGCTTTAAATGTTCTTCCCATGTTTAGCTAAATATCAGAATGTCATACAGATACACAATAACAAAATCATCAAGAAAAGGTCTGAGTACATCATTCATTAATTTCATGAAAGTAGTAGGAGCATTAGTCAAGCCAAAAGACCTAACCAGCCACTCATACAATCCATGTTTTGTTTTCAAAAAAGTCTTCGATGCATCTTGTTCTGCAACTCTGACCTGGTGATATCCACTATGCAAGTCTAACTTGGAAAAATAAACAACTTCTTTCAATTGATCTAAAAGATCATCTATGCAAGGAAAGTGATAACAATTTTTGATTGTTATCTTTTTCAGTGCTCAGTAATCGATGCACATTCTCCACGAGCCATCTTTATTTCTCACCAAAACGATTGGTGACCCACTTGGTGATGTCCTAGGTCTGATGAACCCTTTCTAGAGCAACTCCTACACTTGCTTCTCGATTTCAGCATTCTCTAAAGCAGACAACCTGTACATTCCAATGTTAGGCAATGGACCATCTCGCTGCAAAATAATATCATGCACTATTTCCTTTTTGGGTGGTAGACCTTTAGGTTCTTGAAACAAGATATCATGCTCTAAAACAACCTTTTTCTAAATCAGATTGTTGTTTATCATTACAACCCTCAGATACATTGGTTTTATTAGGTTTCTTTTCCTTTACAACCATTAGTAAGAATTGTTTGCATGAATTTATCATTTGTTTCATCTGCCCTAAGTTTATGAGAGTATAATTATCCTTGAGCTTATGAGATCTTACAAAGCATTTGATTCCATCTTTAACAAGTAGATACTTTTTCTTAGCTCTATAGAAAATAGCTTTTCTGTCATACAAATAAGGACTTCCTAAAACAATTCCACATATATCCAAAGGATTACTCTAACTCAACCTCATCTACAAATGTTGAACCAAAAAACTTGAGTTTGCATTGTCTAGTCACTTTTAGTTGCACTTTATCATTTAACCATCTTAATAGGTATGGTTTCTTGTGAGGTGTAGTCACTAATCCCAAATTCTTTACAATTGCTTCAGAAATTAAATTTACTTGTGAGCCACTATCAAACAAAGTATCAATCTTTTGATTTTTGGAAATAACTCGAGTATGGAAAAGCTCATGTATTTTTCTCTCATTTTCTTCATCAATAATAGATTGTGAAAAATTACTACTATATGCTTCAGAATTCTTACCTCTTATACCGGTGGTTGCAATAGTTGTCTCATCTCCTGAGTTTGACCCCAATTCTTTCTGAATAGTTGCAGAAGTCTTCTTCTTCTTGCCCTCAAAATTCTTAGGTCTCAGCTTCAGATGCAGAATCCAATAGTGCTCATCATCATGCCCATCCTTCTTATAGTGAGTGCATGAAGACTTGCTCTTATGTGCAGTGTTAGCCTTCCTTGCTTTCCATTTCTGTTTTCTTTTCTCCTTATTCTTGCTTGTAGTAGGTTGGGATGATCCCCCAACTTCTGGACTTCCATTCTTTCCTCTAGCTTCTAGATGAGTAGATTGAACAGGTACCTCATCTATACTAGTGGGACTAAACATGAGGATAGTGTGCCTCATGTAGCTATGTAGACCACTGATGTACTTCAACAGAGTCTCAGGTGAGCCTAATGAGATTCATAGAATCAATGCTCTCTTCCTAAATTCTTGGGTGTAACCTTGTACACTTTGTCCTTTCAACTATCGAAGAGTTTGCCAGCTCATCATGGCTTGCTGCATGTAGGCCAATCGATAGAACTGCTTCTTAATTTCATAAACAAATTCACTCCAAACAGAAATAGTCTTACCATGTCTCTTCATGTCAACATGGGTCCTGCCATACCACCAAACCAAGGCACTGCCTCCAAGGCACAGGCTTGTTAGCTGAATCTTTCTCTTGTCTGAATCAATGCTCTGCACTCTGCAATAAACATCAATTTGTCTTAAATCCAATTGTCCAACTTTTCTGCATTCAACTCTCCATCATATATTGGTAAATCAAATTTAACATCTAGTTTAATCAAATATGCCTTCTTTTTATGCTCAGGGCTATTAGGAGGTGTGAGAAAGCTTTCCTCTTTCCCTTTGCCTTTGGAGTTTTCATGAAGAAGAGAGTCATCTTCTCCTTTGTCTTGTTTGGAGCCTAATGAATCTTCATCTTTATGTTTTCTAAAGTCCATTTCCTCTAACATGGACCTTATAGCTAGGAAACTATCTATGAATTGAGGACCTAGCCCCACAGAACCTTCCTCTGACATTGTCTTATGAGGATAGACTCTCCCAATTTCAGGATTAGTTTCAACTAACTCTCCTTCTCCTAATTTGAGCTTTGATCTAGTTAGCATTCAATAGCTAAATCCAACACAATCTTGTCTAACCTTAACAGCTATGAGCTTTGATACCACTTGATTTGAAAATCACTTGTGAGTGACTTCAGTTAATTAACTAATGAAGGTATTATAGACTCATATGTTGGTGTGTCTATATTATCTTAGGCAATGGATCGATAAGATTGCAAAAAAATAGACACTAGAAAACAATAAGAGAAACACAGCAAGCAAAACAAAACACAACAAAATTTAATAAGGAGTTCACCCAATCCTCCTGGGCTACATCTCTGGTCTAGCGTTCAATGGTGGCCTTTTCTTATTGTGTCTTTAAGCATAGTTTTTACAATGGGGAGCTCAATTTGAGTCTCCTAAAACAGATGATGCTTAGTAGGGTGGTTCTTCGATTCCCCAAGCCACTAGAGTGCACAGACTCTTCCTTACCAAGTCTCGACCTCAACTAGTCTTAATGGGATGATTCCAATTTGGTACTTAGTTCTCGATAGATATCTTCACAGGGATTGCTTGAACCTCTCAAGCCTAGCTCTATCTGCTCGGTGCTGCCTTAGCTCTACAGGTCAGCTCAGCTCTATGTTCTCTGCTTCACTTTCTATTCTGTTTCTCTGGCTCACTATCTCCTTCTTCCTTCTTCACTGTCCTCTGTCTCTATTCTCTTTCGTGGCTTAAAGCCAATTTGTTTCATGACTATTCGCTTCCTCTTCCACCTCATCGGATCGCCTGCTACTGTTCGCTTGGAATTCCCTGCCTCTACGTCATCACTACTGTGTAACGTCTCACAGGGAAGTGGCCACTTGTCCTCTCACGAACTGCGCTAGCTCTTCCTCAAACGATTCAGTATTTCGGTTACTCTGTATAATGATTCATCTGCCAGCTCAGCGGTCAAATCAGACTTCAAACTTTTATAAGCCGTAGCTTAATTCTCCCTCCAGATCCAGGCATTCATCGGGTGGAATCTCTTTTGTTAAATGTTGTTAAACACACATGGACAGCAAGAGAGATATGAAAGATAAAACATGCAATACAATTTTTATTGACAAATGATATACATTTATAGT
>APFE031625660.1:47670-79458 GCA_000404065.3 Pinus taeda | reverse complement strand
CATGTCTGAATTTCTGAGAGAGATCCTTTGCTGATTTGTAATGTGTCATCAATAGTAGATTGTATAAGAGTTTTCATGAACTCTAATACTTCACTGATTCTGGCCATTTTTCTTCAATGTCAAAACTGAAAAGTAACACCCACTAGCAATATCCTTTATAAATGTGTAACAAATGATCAGTGTGCAACTAGCAAGCACCAATTACAATCCAAAAAAAAAAGATGATGAAGCTGCGTTACTGTTGAAGACCTTAAATTTGATGCTATGATGATATCACTGAAATTGTGTATTTGATAATGATCAGTACAATATATGAGTATCTGATATCACTGCACTTGAATTCTAAAACACTGTATCAAAGGTGAAGTGATTGTTCCATTTACAGAGTTATAGTGTACTGCTACAAGAACACAGTGACAAGGAAATGCAACTGTGAAACCTTGCTTACTGTACCAATACAACTTGATTATTCCTTAATCACTGGGACTACACATCATCAATATATATGTAGCTAGACATCATCAATATATATGTGACATTTCTGTTCTTGAGAAACCTGTGCTTTTCATGGCATCAATACACAAGATTATTATAGCCACAAAACCTTCACCAATCTGTCCTCAAATCAACAGTAATTCAATCATGCGATATGGAGGAAGCCTCGGGTATCCAGTTCAGCCCCAACAGGATATTCTGTGAGCAGATCTTCTGTTATGGCTAATCACTATAACATAAGGCCTCAGCAACTTACTAGATCTCAGAAAGCAGTGGGACCGAACAAGGAATGGAAGCCAAAACCAACACATCAAATTGTTGTACCTAGTCCTAGAATAATTGGCACATCCACTGTTAACATAAATAGGTCAGAAAAGACAGCGAAACGTTATACAGAAAGCATTAGCACGTTATATAGAAATCAAGTGCTAATGGCTCTTGTTTCTTTAACGCTGTTGGTTTCCAAATGAGGCGTCCACAAATCATTGATCCACTCCACAAATGATCGATTGGCTTTCTGTCAACAATTTTCAAACATTGGAACACTAGTGCCAAAGAAATATGTCATGCCAATAATCAGAAGCGTGAGCACTGATGCACAAAGTTGGGCATTAAATCATCATTCCAACGTGTGGGACGACGATGCCATACATTCTCTCTCAACGTCATACGTGCCATCTGCATATCATGAACGATCCGAAACGCTTGTTCGAGATATCAAACATCTATTTTTTAGTGACATGAGAGATCTTTGTAGTGATAGCGGTGATGATTTAATCAGACGTCTTCAGATGGTTGATATTATCGAATGTCTGGGAATTGATAGACATTTTTAACCTGAAATAAAATTAGCCATGGATTACGTTTACAGCTGTTGGAACAAAAGGGGCGTCGGGCTGGGATCAAGAGATTCCCCCATGACAATGACAAGAGTTCCACTCCAACATCCGAGGAGTCTCAAATGCCAGAGGAAACAGTTGAAGAACCTTCTTCAAGCATATCAAACACTACTCCAGTTAATTCAAATGAGGATTATCCTCATCATCAACAGACATCTGTGAGCTCGGTAGACAATCTATCTCCCACCAATGATTTGACAGTCTCCACCAATTCGACTATAGTTTCACAACCAGATCCTTCCAAGCCAGATACACAAAAACACTATAGCAACATAATCGCACAGACTCATTCACACAAATGCACAAGGATTTAATGTCGAAACCTCAACTTTTGTTTATTCACTTTTGTAGAAATATAAATACATTGGCTCAATGGCCGCATATCAGCTTACAAAGATCGCTGGGTTGTCAAGAACAAGGCCATGGCTAGCTCAACCATTACCTTCTATTACTCTCGAGATCTCCTTTCTTCTTCAAGCCAACATCTATTTTTTTTCTGCAAGCTACCATTCTTGCCTCCTTGATGTTGTATTTATTTATCTTCAGCAAACTGTCTACCTTCCACTTCCAAATGGTCTTCTCATGCTGCTTCAACTACCAATGCTCATGCCTTTTCATTTTCAACTTCTGCCGTCTCTTTCCATCTTGGAATCCATATTTTCACAATGATTCCTCTTCAGCAGCATGACCATCCAGCTTCTACCAGCATGCATTTTCCTCATCACATCTTTTGGACTCCCTTCTACTCATGCATACAAATTTCCTCTTGATGATTTCGATTTCTCTCATGCTATATTCAGCAACATTTACTGTCAGTGTGAAGCACTATCACATTTCTAAGCACTATCATGTTCTGCAACAACACTATCATATTTATGAGCATTATCATGTTCTGCAACAACACTGTCATATTTATGAGCATTATCATGTTTTGCGCTCTATTCATGCTGCCATCTTCAAAATTACTCCGATGCTCCAGAGATGCAACAAATAAATTTTTCTATTTGGGGAACCGTAGGCAGAGAATTCAACTCGAGTTTCGCTGAGAAGACATTAAAAAATGCAGCACTAATAGCGTAAAATTTATGGATATAATGATAGAGCATAGATTATGTCAAGGCAGAGGCAGCGATACTTTCTCCTTAGTCACATTCAAATCAGATTCATATGGAGCAAAGAGCAATGAATGCAGCGTTTATATGGAGTTTTATATGGAGCAAAGAGCAATGATACAACAGACTTGGGCTCACATTCTAGCAGCCACACCTCAACTAGAACCTCAGTTATGGAGCAAGCCATTCAACCATTCTGGCAGGTCGGACCAGCGGGGACTTTCAACCTCTGCGGAACAAGATTTTTTATTTTTTGCCTTCAAAGATGGACATATAACATTTAATATTATAAAAATTCACTTATATTGCACTACTTATAATGACCATACGTCATCTTTAAAAAACTCGATGTTTGTGTACATATGCACCCTTTAAGAATTCAATGGAACACGGTCTTCAAAAATGGTTAATGTGCAGGCATCAAAAAATGATTTAACACACCATAAAAACAAATTCTAGCTTATTCAAACAAATGAGATTGGCGTTTGTCGAGAGAAGAATTTGTTGTCCATACCACTGCTTCAACACCACTGACTTGACTTCCACGCTTATCGCACCATACACTACTCCTTTCAACGCATACCAACCAGAGGTCATACGCACCGGCAGAGGTAGAATAACAAACTGATATGTCAGAACAGCTTGGACAGCGCTGGCAATGTCAGGCAGAGGAATGTTTCATACGTTCAAGTGAATATGGCAGACAGGACGCAGGTGTGTATAAAGGAATATGGCAGAATTAAACTGCACAGAAAGGCCATAAACAAATGGATCAAATTAATTATGCAGGGCAGGAATATGCCTGCTCTGATACCATGTTAAACACACATGGACAGCAAGAGAGATATGAAAGATAAAACATGCAATACAATTTTTATTGACAAATGATATACATTTATAATACATTATGTGACCGTTGGGTTTCACATCCCAAGGTCTCTTGGACTCCTTTTGTCCATTCGACTTCCACACTAACCCATTGAGGATTAGGTGTCCAACAAATCTTGAGCCCCAAGATCCTATGGTGTTCACTCTTATCACGCAGTTGACTTGCTCGAACGTTAGCCCACGATGAGAGGTGGTTTTCTCTCTCATACACCAAACATGCGGCGTTCGCTGTATGGCATTGCTGGGTCTCTTGACAATTCTGCTTATTGCCCAAAATGCCTCTGATATTCCGTCGGTATTGCAGAGTGGGACCCGCCTTTTGCTTTAGTGCTTTCCCCACAATTTTGTGGCTTCACTTGTGACTGAGCACTTTGGGGCCTTTCTGTTTCAAGAGGTTTTTCCTAGCAATGTGTGATTAGTGCTTTACGAATCACACATCAAAAACATCTTTGTTTTCTAATCTGGATCTCCCAATTGCTATTTTGCGTCCCGTGCAGTCTCCATGGGCCTCGGTCAGTGCGCTTTGACTGAGGTCCTCATTGTTCCTTGCTAGCTAGAAACTGCCACTGTCCAGAGGTCTTCCTGATAGCTCATTGTTCACAAGTTTTTGAAGTCTGTCATGATTTGATACAGTGATAGAACTCTGATAATTTTCATGGATCCAATTCAGATCACCAACCTTGCTTTATGCTTATCAATAGACCCATCTGCTTTAAATTTCAACTTAAATAATCATCTGCAACCTATGGGTTGTTTAACATGAGGAAGCTTTACTAGATCCCAAGTATTGTTCTTAATAATAGATACATATTCCTCCTTCATTGCTTCCTTCCATTCAAAACTCTTACTAGCTTCATAAAAAAATGAAGGTTCTGCAATGTTTAACATGCCAGTCATGAGCGCACAATCCCTATATCAAGTTGGTAACTATTTCAGCCTGCTAGATCTCCTAAGTGGTGGGGTGTTAACTATTCTGCTATGTTCTTCTCTTTATGGACTGAACTCAATTTCCTCCTCTTTACCCTGTTGTTGTTGTTGCGGCTGTTGCTGTTGATGTTGTTGTTGCTGTTGTTCTTGTTGTTGTTGTTGACTAATCCCTGTTTCAACATCCGAATATGAAAGGAAAGGTACATGCCATTCTTCATTGTTTTGATTAGGATTTCCATCATTAACATGTTCATGGAATACTATGTCTCTACTAACAAACACCTTGTGAGTAGAAGGATCAAACAATTTATAAGCCTTATACTCATTGCAGTATCCAATGAAGGTACATTTAATGGCCATTTAGTCTAACTTATCCCTGTTTTCTTTGGGTACATGGGCAAAAGATTTACAACCAAATACTCTAAGGTGACTTACTACAGGCTTGAAGCCAAACAATGCTTCAAAAGGAGTTTTATAATCAAGACTTTTAGTGGGACTCCTATTCTTCAAATACATTGCAGCATTCATAGCTTCTGCCCAAAAGCCATTAGTTAGATTCTTACCTTTCAACATAATGTGAGCACACTCCACTAGTGTTCTATTTTTCCTATTAGCTACTCCATTCTACTGAGGAGTGCAAGGTGTTGTAAACTGCTGCTATATCACATGCTCTTTACATTATTTGTTGAAATACCCTTTCTTGTATTCTCCACCTTGATCTGATTGAAGAATCCTGATGAAATTTCCTATCTACTTCTCAATCATGTTCCTAAACTGCTTGAAATACTCAAAGGAACGAATCTTCTATTTAAGAAAATACACACATGTGAATCTTGTACAATCATCAACAAAGATTAGAAAATAGTAGGCCCCACCTAACTATCTTCTCTACATAGGGCCACATAAATAAGTGTGTACAAGTTCAAGTATATCCCTCTGTTTCCTATCTTTAACAGCAGGAAATTCATCTCTATGTTGTTTACCGAATGCACATGCTTCACAATCAATATGCAAGTTTTTCAAAACAGGAAGACCATCTACCATACCTTTGTTCTGCAGAAGAAGAAGGTCACTGAAATTGATGTGCCCAAGTCGCTGATGCCACAAATTTTCAACAGACTTATTCAATGACATCAATGTTTGTTATGATGTACTCTTCACTTTCAGTTTGTAGAGTCCTCCTATATGAATACCTGTAGCAATAGGCTTCATTTGTTCCAACAAGTCTTTAATAATACAATGAGATTTAAAGAATTCTACCTTGAGATCCTGATATGTAATCTTCGATACAGAAATCAGGTTCTTCTTAATACCAAGAACATACCACACATTAGATATATTTCTGATCTTTCCATCAGGCAGAGTGACAAGGACATCTCCATGTCCCTTGATCTCATACCCTTTATTATCTCCAAGGTATACTTTTAATCCAGTGTTGGATTCTCTAAAATTTATGAACCATTGCTTTTTACCTGTCATATGTGAGGAGGCTCCAGAATCTACGAACCAAATATTTGATTCATCCTCCTCAGTGGCTAGTGCAATCTCGACCATAAATAATCTAACATCCTAATTCTGATTTGCATCAGCTAGATGACCTGCATGTCTTCTTTGCCTGTACCTCTCCCCATCTTCCTTTTTCTTATGGAAAAATTTAGCAATATGGCCTATCTTACCACAATAACAGCATTTAGGAGCAGAGTCATGTTTATGCAAGGTCATACCTTGTGGTGTCCTTTTTGTGATGCGTTGCCTTTCCTGTGATCAGCCACTACTTTCCCCTTCGGCTTGAACTTGGTGATCAATGCAAGATCTAGATTTTGAGGTTTGAGAGACAACCTCCTTTCTTCTTCTTGTAGCAATATCCCAGTGAGCTCTTCAAATCTTGGAGGCTTTTCTCTTGCGATTCAATCCCGTTGTAAACATCTGATAACCATACATCATGCCATTCATGGTAATTGTCACCAGATCATCATTTGCCATAGTCTGACCGATATCAGTTAGTTTATCTTTAACTTCCTTTATCCGAGATATGAATGAAGAAACAGACTCATTCTCTTCCATCTTTATTGACAGAATCTTCTTCTTGAGGTACGAAGTTTGACTAGTGTTCTTGATCTCGTACATTTCTTTGAGAATCGTCCAAATGTCATTCTCTACCTTGCAATCCCGAATGTGAGGGATGATGCAATCTTTGACTGATAACTTAAGAAGAACCTTCGCCTTCATCTCCCTTTTCTCATAGTCTTGAATCATTGTATTTGATCCACCAGTTGCAGTAGTCGGATTGACTTCATCACTGGTAGCAATGCCATAGGCATTTTGTCCCTCAAGCAGAGTCTAGAGCTTAAACTTCTAATTAGTGTAATTGGAACCATTAAGCTTATTTCTCTTATTGAGATAAGCTTCCGTAATTTGATTATTCATCTTAAATGAACAAAATTTTTAATAATTTAAACAACCCTCAAATGGTAAAAAAAAATTCCCTGATCACTGCAAATTTCCTTCACAAAATTCCCTCCTTATATCAAGTAATACTTCTTCCAATTTCAATTAAAGGAACTCCATATCTTTTTTTTTCTAAATTGGTGTACCTTCATTTGGATTGGTGTATGGTCCATGTTGACCACTCTAGCCATAGCTTCTGAAGATCGTGTGTTTGTTCCATGCTCACCACACCAGCCACACCCTCGACTTCCACACAGGCACAATCAGCTTCACCATGCAGCCTTCACACCTCAATCAAGATCTTGCTCTATGCAGCCACGATCTCCTCTGGGTAGCCACGATCTGCTTCTGCACTGATCCCAAATAGCAGACAACACACTTCCACAAACAATGTATTGCCTTTTCCTCATAGACTGTGGGATCAGACTTGTGCTTCATGTACATTGGCTCCTCCATGCGGAAAGGCTTGTGTGAGCTCCTCTCTACCTCACGACCTCCCTTAGGCAAGTGCAAGCTCCTCTCGGCAATGTTCTTGCAACCTTTTGCACATTGCAAAACCCAACACAAACAAATAGGTCCACAGATTTTCATTGCACCCACGTAGCTTTGAAGCCAACTACGCAACCACCACACAGTCATTGTGCGGAGTTACTTTCACAGTTGTGAAGAGTCATAGATGTATAGCTTGAATTGACAACGATCAACCAAAGACTCGGACAGGCCACCAAAAAAAATATTGTTTGTAGTGTCTTAGTGCCAACATCATGCTTGCCCATTGAATACTTGTGATGGCTCCGCATTAGTCGCACCCTCGCTCAGCTTACAAGATTCCTAGTCCTTTTCTATGATACCATGTCAAGAGTTGCACATGGAAGACATGAAGTGAAAAACCAACACAAGAGGAGCTCACAGGTGCGGATCACCAGGATCTCCTATAAGAAAAATGCCACACAGGCTTCACATTAATCTCTAATAATAAATAGATACAATTTGTTAGGAATAGCAAATCATATCCCTGAATAATAGGAACATAATAAGTAAGAAAAGAAGAATCACAACTACGTAACAAGAAGCACCTATTGTCCATTAATTCTAACAAAACTTGTTTCTTCCCTTAACTGCTACTACAATTTCTTCTTCACGTTCTTCCACTTGATCATCAAAAGAAAACAACAATTTATCAATCATTTTCTTTTCAGAGATAACTTGCAATTCATTTTCATAAAATAAATATCCATTATCAAATTTAATTGGAAATTCATCTGTTGCAGCTGAGTCATCCACAACTTTTTCCTCTGCAATCTCATTTGTTTTCTCACTACATTTCATTTCGGGCTGATTCAGATCAATATTTAGCAATTCATATTCCACCTCAGCCCCATGATACTTTCTCCTAAACTATTTAAATTCTCTTTGGAATTGTTTGATTTTCCTTTTCCGAACCATGACTGTAATGCATGCTCCTCCTATTTTCTACAATGTTTTTCACGCTAGCTAGCAAATGACGGCAAATTCACTTAGGAACTCCCTACACCAAAACACCAAATCAATATTTGAAACAATCATCAAGCTCGATTTGACATACTCACCATTAGTTGGTTCCTCTGCAATGTCAAAACTCGATCACTGGAATCAAAGCTCTATTTAGCAACAAGAACAACAGCTCCACTCAATCAATGTGACACACCACGATTCTTTGCCCACTACAGGCACTTCTGTCAATAGGTCAAGTTCTACCACACCAGGTTTAAGAATACCACCAGAGACCACCCACACAGTTTTGAAATCAAGGCTCCAGTAAATTCCAAAAAAGAAAGCAAGGCTCCTGCAGGAAAAAAATAAAAAATAAAAAATAATAAATAATATAATAAAATTAAATAAATAAATTAATATAATTATAAATTAAATAAATAAAAAATAAAAAATAAAAAAAAAAAATCAAAAGCAAAAGTTTCTCTTTAGCCTCATCTGCACCAGGCCTCCATGCTATCACTCACTCGATCCATGCTCACTGCATAGTGAGTTCTCCTTCGCTCATAAATTGCACTCAAAACAAGTGGATCAGATCCCAACATCTCACCAGCACTTGATCCTCTCCCAATCTTTTGGTATGGGCTCAAATCCCTGCAACGGCAATTGAGATCGGCCACGATGCTTGTTGCAGTGATAGGCCAGAAATCTGCTTGACTAAATACACACAACAACAAATATATCAGTCAAGAGATCGAACCCACAAGGATTCGGAGCATGATGAAGAACAAGACGATGTTCACATGGGTAATTAAAAAAACACACAAAAAATTGTTTTTTCAATGACTAATGCACCTCAACGATAGAAGGTCAAACAACCTAGGCATTATTTTTTCACTCCACAATTTTCACAGTCTAGTCTTCCCCACACTCAGAACTTAGCATATTGGTTGTTCAACTCAACTCAATGCCATGATGGGTGCCAAGATCAACCCCAACTGCAATTACGTTGCACGATGGATGACAACTGCAATGATAGGAAGCTCCAACTCTTCAATCACTCAGATAATAACATAAATCACGCTATTATGGATTCAAACCATGCCCAAGCCAGTGAAACACCTCCATGGGCTTCACTAGATTACTAGTCCACCACAACTCCATCAAACAACTCTATTTGCTGAGTGAGAACAAATCAAGCACAATGAGGCTTCCCATCTTTTTTGTATTGTCGAGATTCTTTGGGCTATCACACCTATATATATATATATATATATATATATATATATATACTGACATCAACATACTCCTCTTTCGACCAAACAAACCAACCTCACCTCACTTTTCTCAAAACATCAAGTCGATTGGCTTTCTATGAGCGTTAGGAGGATCACATATCAATTACCATTTGATAATCTGTGTATTATTTCACCACGGGCCTTCGGTCCTCAGCACAGCAATTAAGCCTCTGCCACAACATGGATCTCAGCACCATGATCTCTTTCTTAGTTCTCAATCGATGGCACACAATAGACAATACACTTGGCTCTTTCACAATTGCTCCATTCGGCTGTCAAGGTAGCACTCCACACTTCACAATCATGCTTGGCTCTCTCCACTAGCTCCATGCATAGGTAGATCAGACACTGAATAGCTCCATGACTACTTTGTTAACAGCAGATCCTGACACAGATCCTCACACAGCACTCGTCCTCCGATACACGCAGCAGCCACACGACACACTCCTCCTCTAGGGTTAACATGGCACATAGGATCGTAGCCAACATGCAGGACAACACATGCTTGGACAGCACTCAGCAGCCCACAGCTCTTCTTCTCATGTTCCTCATAGCAATCCGGGCAGTAGATCTCGATGGTAGACACGCCAGTCTGACCAAGCTCCTCGGATCTTCCCGTGTTGTGTGTAATACCCTTGACGATTGGATTATGACAACCAACCTGTAGCAGATCCACTCCAACCCATGCAAATAACGTCAAATCTTTCTAGAACGCAAACCACAACAAGAAATAAATATACAACCTTGAGGTTGCTTGTGGCTGCTCATGCGACTGTTGCAATTTGCAACTTGTTTTCCACTCTACGCAGCCACCATAATCAGAGATTGAAATTTTGATGCACTGTGCGAGCTCGTCCATGTGTCGATGCACATGCATCCTCCAACATTGGTCCATCTCCTGTCTCCATGGCAGTCTGGCCTCCTGTGGTTTTCTACCACACACAGGCAGCAGATCTTAATCAGAGTGGGACAGTCCACACTCCTGCCTCCTCATGGCCTGAATGCCTCCACCTTAAGTCAATGTGCAGAAATAGATCTCCTCAATCACAAAGATGCCACAATCTTCTCAAGCACGCAACACTTTTTCACACTTGGAGGCTTTCAACAAGAAACATGCAAATCTTCTATCGGTAGCCACCACCAAGGCACAACCTTCTCTCAGCCTCCACATAGCTTTCTATTGTTTTCACAGTCCTCGTGATTAGCCACCTCAGATTCGCGAAGGTCTTCGCAATTTTAAACCAGATATCTGCGACGATCAATAAAATGAAAATATGCGGAAGAGTTATTGTGGATCGGTGCAATTAGCCCTCCAATTCAAGCGACGATTTTGCCTTAGTCATGCTCTTCACTCAGCTTACAGGATCGACAACCTTGAAGCTCTGATACCATGATAAAATATGAATATATTACCTAAATGACTCTCCAAGTGAGATACCTGGAGAGTGTACAAACACTCATACATGCACTATATCACATTGAGTCAGATGAGCCTCAAATATATAGGCTTTCACAATATTGGGTGGTTTGAACCACTCCCTAACAAATAGGATCTCAATCATATTCTAAAGCAACAAACACTTAAACATAGGAAAGCTAACTTTCTCCATTAATGCTAACAATCCTTACGAAAAAAATATATTGTCAAACACTCGTTAGAGAGGAAATTTAAGGAGAAACTATATCTGAAGAAATAGTTCTAAGTGGGAGTCTAACATATATTCCGTGCCCCTTTGAAAATTGCATAAGTCAATTTCCACCATTTTACAGATGGAGGAAAAACCCGTAAGGAAGAAAAAACAATTACACATGTTTCCTTGCATTGTTGTAAAATGGCAAGCATCATAGAAAAATCAAGCAAAACCATAGCTGCAATGGGCGACGCCACCATAAACACAATGGCCTTAATGAATTAGAAAGAAAAGTTCCACGTAGTCTTTGATTTCCTATTTTAACCTAAAAATCCTGACAACCATTGAGTTAGCAAGAATAGATTCTAAGCTTTTATGAAGTCAATACAAACTGGGAGACATGGAAAACAAGTGAAGTTTTCCGGATAAGCTCTGAACAATCCAAAAACTTACCGCATCCATGTGAGGTTGTGTATAGTCCTTTAATCCCATATTTTTAATAATGTATGGGAATCATGTGTTAAAAATATATTCTTAATATAATCTTCCATTTATGAATAACTAAAGTCTGGTAAATATAATGTTAGGGCATTGTATGAGTTGGAATATGGTGGAAAACTTTGTGGAAATGGAAAGATGATATTCACCTACATATAAATGTATATAAATATCGTGAAATGAACCAAGACCAAGACCAAATTATTTTAGTAATTCAAATAAAGACTTCGGATTATGTTATGAGTTGCGAAGTAAGTCAAATAAGGAACTCGGATTATGATACAAGTTGTGAAATGAACACATGGGTTTTACACATGAATAAATTATAAAGTTAAAGAATTATCAATAATAAGGTTTCTCATAGGAGAGAGTATTAGAAACCCTATAGGGATGAAAAGTATGTAATTATGTTGTTGTACAACTATATATATATAGATATATATATAATTCGTTGATGAGTAACCCTTAAAGCTAAGCCTTTATACATATGTTCGGATTTTAAATTTAAAGAAAGAAAATATACATAGCAAGACCCTCTATTAGGAGGGGTAAACTGTAGAAGTAAATCAAAATTTGCAGCTGCTAATGAATAGACACAAATTTCTTCTATTAAATTTGTGGAAAGGAAAACATACAATAGAAACACATGCAATCATTCAATCACAAGGACCACAATTTTCACTGGTGAATGCAACTAGGAAAAAACCCTCCTTTGTTGTATTATATCATATGAGAATATAGATATATTACAATGACTATTTCAATCCTTGAGGCTTAATCTGCACTGAAATATTGATCTCCTCTTGAGTCTTCGCTGGCCAGTACTTGGCCAAAATAGACCTCCTAGTTCTTCCTATTTCTTTGTGCAATTCTTATTCATAAATAATGATAAGTTCCCCTATTCGCTTGTGCAATCACACGATAATTCCTGACCTACAACATACAAACTCCGTACACTCACTAGTATACAATAATAATTACGTTGATGACTTTTTCCTCCACTCAACTAGGCAATTCGAATTTCATACATGACTAGGGCTATTTTTAGTAAATTGACTAGTTAACTAAGAGATCATTCAATTAACAATAGTTATGAATACTCAAATAAACTTCTATTGACTCTATTCATGACTAGAGCTTAGATAATTGTGTTTCACTAACTATAACTCCACTAAATTTCTAAATCTTAGAAATCAACTCATGTGAAACTCTACTTCTTACCCGCAAACTTTAGTTTACTGGCTTAACTAAGTGACTTGGCCATGTCACTCTTTCTAACTGCAACTCAAGTCACCCTATTGATGTGGAAATTCAAATTTCTCCATTTGACTAAGTCACAAGTCAAATGAAGCCTCTTCTTGCAACAATTTAACACTCCCTCTTATCAAGAAAAGGGTTTTGCACAACCCCAATATTGCTTCTCTGTAGGAACGTACTATAACACAACTAAAACTCTCTCTCACTATTGTTATTGTTACTACAACAACTGCAACTGAGAGCATCCAAAATACTAAATCAATTGTCTATAATCTACAACTCTCTCTTGGGTCTTTGACTACTACTAGCCTCTACAATTGTCACTCAAGATATGACTCCATCAACTGACACTAATCCTTCTGTTGTTGAATACTGTGGGCCCATGTAGCAAGGGTAATGATCCATGAGAAGAATATACTAAAACTAGTACCACTCTCCTATGTATCCTACCCAAATCTTTGCAAATTTGGGACTAAGGCTCTACATCAGCCCACCTCACTCCTAGAGGTATAGCTACATGCATGACAAAATCTATCTCTAGTTTGTAGAGATTTTTAACTTGAACACCAAATTTTTTTACTTGTCAAGTAAAAATATGCTTCAGATAAGCTTTCCCCTTACTGAACACCATCATATCCTCTATATTGAAGTATATCTATAGAAACTAGATTTTTCTTTAGACCATGCACACACATTACATTATTTAGGTGAAGATGTGATCTTGAATCCCTCTTAAAGGTGATAGTTCCAATCCCTTTGGTAATATACCTACCATCATCTCCAAGGTCTATGACTAATTGTAGGTCCTTCTCCTCTAGGCTACTGAAGAACTCCTTATTTCTTGTCATATGATATGAACCATTAGAGTCAAGGTACCACTTACTCCCTCTTATTGTGATTTCCATGCAAGTGATGAGGGTGAAATCCAACTTGAATTGTGACATGAGAGTATCTCCTCTTGTTGTTCCTATAGGCTCCTTTCTGGATTTCTTATGTGGACACGTGGTTGCATAAAGTCCATACTCATGGTAGTGAAAGCATTTAATTTTACAGAGATCTTTCTTCTTGCCATGGTTCTGGCTAGATTCTGCTTCACCTTGGGCCATCTTAACTTTGGCCTTATTTCCTTTACCAACTAGAGCACAATCGTCTTCCTCATTATATCTGGATGAGTCTCCATCTCTAATGTTTCTTTTAATCTCCTCCTGCACCAAGTTAGACCAAAGTCTCTCCCAAATTGGGAGCTTTTCTCTTCCATTAATTGATTCATGATCGTTGTGCTAGGACTTTGGAAGACCAAGGAGTACTAAGGAAACGAGCTCAAATGGTGGCACAGTCTCTCCTACTCCCCCAAGTTCATATATAACCTGAGTGAATATCACATGGAGGATTCACTTGTGTAGTAATACCATACCACGTGGGTTCATATTAGGGGATATATATTGAGGGAAAAATTACATAATATATTGGGGGATATATAGGGTTAAAGGTTTTTATTTTGGAAAGTATAAAATATGGAGCTAAAAGGTAATGAAAAAATATAAAGGGGAATAAAAAATGTTAATGAAAAAATGCATACCTACAATATGTGTACAGTATCTAGTGAAAATAGGGGTTTTTAAATTGGGAAGTTATATCGAGTTCATATTGGTAGGGGGTTAAATATTGTGATTTTTAAGTTATTTTCGAATATGTAGTCAATTAAGGGTATTGTTTAATACGTCACCAATGTAGGTGATATGTTAGAGGTTCATTGAGTGAAGCCCCCACAGAATATGCATAGGTATTAAACAATGGTTTCATTTTTCTACAATCGAATGTTCTTAAGCTTATCTTCGAATGCCAATTTTGTGACATCACGATTGCTTTCAAATAGATTTGTGAAGGTTTTCCACATTGCATGAGAAGTCTTCTTTCCATGAAACATGAAACCGCATGATCTTTGAATCCATCCATAATAATCCTCTTGGATTTTGTTGTGTCTTTCTTCCAATGTGCCAAATGTTGTGCATTTCATGTTGTTGGTGTTATCACTCCAAATTTTCTTTTGAGTTGTTGTGAAAGAAATGATAGAGGTAACCACAAACATACTTTGTAGATTAGGATCTAGCCTTCCTAATGCTCAGAGAGGGCTCTCTCTTTATGATTTAACTTTGTTTAGTTAATTGATTTTAGGCTAGTTATGATTGTACTTGGGTTTTGGTTTTGATTTGGTGGTGGGATCACTTACTTAGATGGACAAAGAGATTTCTTTCAGCATTGGGCTATGGGGTCAAATGTCAAACAAACATGACTGAATCAATTTCTAAAAATAGTGTCTACTGAGTAAGGTAGTTGAGTAATTTTAGATCTTAAGGCTGGATGGTGAAGTTTATTTCAATTGGATCCAAGAAGCAATTAAGGGTTCCTTAGGACGGATAATGAAGGAAGTGAAAGAGGTCAACCGGGATGGGAGAGTAATTAAGTCTTCTCAGATCCGAATATCAGAAGAAAACATAGAAATGATTAATTGTTAAATACATAGTGTACTTAAACAAATTGTAAAATGAATTTCCAGTTAATTCATTCACTTTGGATGACATGCAAGTCTGTGAAATACATAAGAAGATAAAAAATTTAACCAAAGAAAATACTTCACTTTAATATCTCAACACATGAATCCTATAATGTAATCTCTTTATTACTCAATCCAGTCTGCTGACTTGAAAAATTGGTACAATAACCCTCAAGTTTTTGATCAATACAACTCTACAAATGTCTAGCAATCCACACTCAATACTTCGAATTATGAAGTATTTAAGCAAAAATAGTTTACAAAATATCCCAAACTGTCTTGGGAATTAATCTATGAGAAAGAAATGTTTTCATGCAAGAAGATAGAGACAGATGTCCAACTGTTGTATGATGTCCCTCTTTATTTGGTTGTGCTACCTTTATGCTCTAATATTTTGTTGTTTATTCTCTGTCTTGTTGTTGGTCTTCACAATGATTTTTCTTTTCCCTTTCTCAACTAATACACTTTACCTAATGCTCTTTCACCTGGCTGATCTGTCATTTTCCTTTCACTGTGTTGTTTTCACTTTTACTGTGCATTTTTACAACAATTCATTTAACTTCTCCCATGTGTCTGCATCTGGTAATTTAATATTTACCATCTTCCTGTAAATTTCACCCGCTTCTGTGTACTTGGAAAAAGTGGGTTTATTTACAAAAAGGTGTTTTACCTCATGCTTGAGGTAAAATAGGTTCTCAAATGTCTAATGTAAGACCTTTCCAGTAGGCATCCCCTTCATGGAAGAATTACTTGCCTGATCCCTTGCCACCTCTCTTATCCTTCTACAGTAGTCTTACTATGGAATCAATTTCTAATTTATCACCAAGGGATTTGGCAGACTTTTCTGCCTCAAAACATCAAACTTTACCATGAACCTGTCAATAGCCAGTTGCATCATTTGGCATGTGTCTTCAAGGTTCATCATCAAATTCCTCTTGGTGAGCACCTTTAATTACTTCAGTATGATTCCAATCCTATCAAGTATTTCCAACTCTTGCAACTCATATTTGTTTTTTGAGTTGAGGAAATGGATTATTCTAGTGGCTTCTTCTAGCATGTCTCCCAGTTATGCCTTAACTCTTTGTATTGCTTCTATAGCCTCTTTAACTAAGTGACTTTGTTCAGAGATGACTTGAATAGATGGCGAAATATCATTGACAGAGTCAACGATATTGGCGCATAACTGTTCTTTGGTTTGGCCAAGCGGCTCCTTTAATGTCAATTTGTTCTCTAAGCTCTTCATCCTTTTAGTTAACTTGGTTGACTTCTGAACTTGTTCCTTGTGCATAATATGTGAAAGCTTATTATCATTTTCTAAACTTTTTATATTTTCCTTAAGCTTACTTATCTCCGTGGTCTGAATGGACATGCCCTCCATTGCTTTGAACAATTTGCTTGCCTCATCATTTGGCTGAGTTGTTGTTGTTGTCGAACTTGTTTTTGATGTAGATGTTGTGGCAGCTAGTAATGTTGTAGCCAATGGAGTTGTAGGAGCCAATGAAGCTACCAAGGTGGATGGTGCTGTTGTAGTGACTGTTGGAATAGTAGTGGCATTGGTAGTCTCAAGGTTGGCTTGTTTTAGTTGTATCAAGTTGTCCAACTCCTTCTCCATCTCTTTCAACTGATCATTCAATTGGAGAATAAGATCCATCATCTCCTCTTGCTAGGTCTAGCTTTCAAGGACCTCTTTTGTCTATGGATGCTCTAAATGAGGTAGTTTTAATTGCTTCTTCAAAGCAACAATATCTTCATTCCTTTTCTTTATCAGTTTCTCAGCAGCTTTAACAACATTGGGATTGTACCCAAGCTCAATTATCAAGTCTTCTAGTGACTTTATTCTATTGTCCTTGGCGTGTCAGGAGGCCTTTTGCAGCTTGTATTGTGTAGTGATACTATCCAATGGATTTGAATTTTTTCTGCAGTCATAGCTTTATTGGTCATGGTGAAATAAATCATCTCACCTGCTTGTTTATGAAACTCAATTTGGTCAATGGGGTGAACATCCTTGGCGAAAACATCAAAATCTATTTTCTTATAGTTTTTGATGATCCTAGCTATTGGACTGTAGGTTGCATGAATGTCATCTGAATTTTCCTTGTTTTGATGTCAAACGCTGAAATTAATCTGTTTTTATTTGTAGGTGTTTGCTTGAAATATTGGGCATAAGTCTTGGCCTTAAATGTCTCATTCCTCAACTAAATTTCCCTGTACCTCTCAATATTTTTCTCTTTATCCACGGGCCTGATGAATGAAGAGACCTCAATGCTAAGCTATCTCTCAATAAGTTGGGTGTTTGGGGTAGAAGGTTGGTGTGTTTCTTCTAATTTTGTTGTGCCTTTGCTCTTTTCATTTTTGTCTTCATTTGTTGGAGTTTGTAAAAGAGGAGGAATATTCATTTGTTCTCCTAGAGCTGGAACCTGCAGAAAGGAACTAGTATCAATCTGTTTTTCCACATCAATTAATGCATTCTCCACATCAACTACAGTACTGTCCATGTCTATCAAAGTGTTTTCCAACAATTCAAACTGGTTGGCAAATCTCTCAATTTTCAGCCTGGGATGACGTATGAAAGGGCCCAATTTGACTTTGAGCCTTAGTTTGTTTATGACTCCATGAGGATCATATTGCCACATAAAACTATTCTTAAATTTCATCTCCTATAGAATCTTACCAGCCTTTGGTCCAGCTTCCATATTATTATAAATAAAGGGGCCCAGTTGATTTTCATTTTGAACTAGGTCTTATTCTTGGCTGCCAGGAAATTGACCTCGTCAGAGTTTATAATCTCTCTAAAGTACTCTAATGCAAATATCCTCATAGGGAGGTATTTGGGCAATTTATAAGGAGCTAGTCGGCATCCATATATCTTGATCTCTGTGTATTCCTGGTATAGATACCAGTCTCCTACTTTAATGTTCTTTGCCAACTGTAAAACCCTTTTAATTTCTTGACTGATCCTGGGCTAATAGCTACTGGTTAGCATGTTTATAATAGGATGAACAAATGAATCAATGAAGTGTTTGTAAGTAAATACCATGGAGTACTTTTGGATCAATGGTGTACAATAAATAGCTAATCTTGGATTGCCTTTGGTGTCTAACTTATGAATGTTCACAGGGAATTTGTTTGACTGGTAGTACAAGAACATACGAAATAAAACTGAAGAATACTTGAAAACTCTCTCATTTGTTAGTCTGATGAATTGTTCATGCATTCTATCTGCTATGAATTGAGCATAGTTATACATTATAGTAGGAGGCTTGCCTGGGCAAAATATATAAAGGAAAGCAAGGAGAACATCATCCACATGTTCATTTATGGTGTATCCTAGAATGTAAGAGACCATGGTTATTATTTGTCTGCCTGTCTTAGAAAAAATAGTGGCAGCATATGGAGGACTTTGTGTTAGATTATGAGACTCCACTATGATGAATGTTTGAAAAATCTAGGCCATCTTGGGAAGGTCCAACTTGGTATAGAGGTCAAGTAAGCCTTCAATCAAAAGTGGGGTATCGTTTGGGCTTGGTTGGACTTACAATATTTGATTAATCGATTTTGCTGTAATAGTGAACAAACTTGTTGGTCAAGGGTGACAATGGATCTTTGGATGGGAATGTAGCAAGGTTGGCAAAAGTGGATGATTTCTAGGAATGGGTGTACTTCTGGGAACAAGTACTTGGGAAAATTGTACTCCCAAAGGTGAATGTCATCATTCTGGTTTAATAATTTGTCTTTACTCCCGTAGTGGCATTTTAGTAGGTAGGCAGGGGAAGTAGTGTCCTTAATTTGGAAGTCTCTGTCTGCTAATGCAAGGTGGTCAATATCCAAATGAGGGGTTTGCAGAGGTCTTACGTCTAGAGAGGTTTGGGAAGCCATAATTGGGTTTACTAAATTGAATTTGGCTTTCAGTGGTTTGAGGAGTGACGCTTAGAGGCTCTGGAATAGTGGGAGGGTAATTATATTCTTTTCAATTCAGGAATGTTTCTTAATTAATTTAATTAGTTAACCATTCAATTATAACTATATGTTTTTCAAATTCAAGGGATGCTCTAGTTTTTTCCAAGAATACCTGGAAATTGGTGATTTGGCATGCAAACTGGGTTTTGTGGTAGCTACAGAGGGTACTGATACTTGAATTGGTTATATGTTGATTCAATTTGGTGTCTGCAGCGTCTTTGGGTGGTAAAAATGGATGAATTGGTTGTTCAGTGGTTCAGGGTGTCGCAAATGGCTTAGAAGAGGTTTACACTAAAAACGAACGAAAATAGCAAATTGGGGTTTTTTCGGCCTTTTAACTGATAACAATCACATTTTGGTGTGGAAATTGTTAAATGAACAGTGGGAAATTTTCGGTTTAGGCAGGGAGGTGGTTTTGTGCACCATCGCACCGCTTTTGGATGGTGGGCGGTATTTTTCATGAGCACGGGATGTAATTTGGTGCTGCCATGTTTCCAAAGAGCACTCTGCCAAAACCGTGAATCGCGTGTGCTCTCGGGCCGTTAACAGTTGGACAATGAATCCGCATGATATGGTTGTACACAATTGGATCTGGGGGTAGGAGATCGTAGGGATATCATGCAGTTGAGCTACACAGATGGAGTCAGGAAAGTGCTTGGCGGGGCCCAATGTTTAAATACAAAGGATTGTAATTAATTAACCAATAATGTCAAGGTTTTCAACATAATCAAATGGTTAATAAAAGTGGGACCATGGGTCATATGGCGGGGTTTTTAACTACACGAGGGTTGGTGGGTTAAAATTGTATTGGGGAAATATAAAGTGGGGGACGTTAATTAGATAATGTGAGGGCATATAGAAAACTTAGGATAAAGGGTTTTTGGGGTTTTTTAAGGGGAAAAGGGAAATTAATAAGGGGGAAAGTGATATTTGTAATTGGGAATGGGTTTCACACTAGGGAAAGGGGTTTTTGGAAGGGAGGATGATTTTTGAAGGGTAATTTCTAGGGAAATGTGTGAAACCAAGGGGTAAAAGGTCAAAATGAGGGGGAAGGGTATTTATAAGTAATGAATGGATAATGGGGGAAAGTAGCAAATAAGTATGTGGGAGTGTAGTTAAATGAGGGGAAATTAGTAAACAAGATTGGTGAATACCCTTTCTTTTTATCAACTCCTCCTGCACATGAAACATAAGATTAAACATGATAAATGTGCTTTTGACTTAGCAACCTAGTGCATTTGCAACATGTCTTCTACCTACCATTTATTTAACCTAACATTTTTTCTTCATTTTAATGGGTGCATTTGAGCTTGCTGAATCTCTATTTCCTTTTCTTTTGATAAGAAAACTATCTAATTCTAACCTTATAACTCCCAATGGCTCAGATTAAACTGATGCGCTCATTTTTATTCCCTACCTAATTACTAATCTGCCAAGGTTAAACAGTTTGGCTACACCTTTATTTCTCTATATAGCAACATGAAAAAGCATGAATGAGTCAAGATTAACCTATTTGACCATCATGGATTGTGGAATTTCTGACAAGTTGCACACAATCTTATTTTACAAAGTAAAGCAAAAGGAGTGGCATTTGAATTTGCACACTTTCATGATCTGTTTTTATTTCTTTTTGGGGTTCATTTTTTTCACTTATTTTTTTATCTTTTTTCTTTCTTTTTGTCCTTTGATTGTTCTTTTAGGACATACCCTCTTTACATTTTTTTTTTTAATATGGAAAACATTTTGCAGAAAGCAAAAGTATGTACAATATTACAATACTAATCAGAGCCAATTCAAAATTATGAATCCTATTATTATAGGACCCTAACAGCTAGTTTTGGAATATTAGTTTGTGTGTACCACAATATTCCATTTCCATCCAAAACAACTTCCATCTTGTCTTTCCAAGAAAAGAAATTCGAAATTCCCTTCATTGTATACTCAAGCCTCAGTATATTAGAAGAAATTGTTCCTGCACTGAAGAAAATATTACACCACAAAAATCTATTATTCGAATTTTTTTTTTAGAGAATATCAGGAGTTTGGTTTCTATGTAGTCTTCAATAGCTCTGATACCATGTAATAGTAACATGAAATTTGCAGCATCTAATGAAACTGGACTGAAATCAATAGACACAAATTTATTCTACTCAATAGAAACACATGCAATCATTCAATCACAAGGAACCCATTGTTTACTAGGGAAACCAACTGGGAAAGAGCCTCCTCTAATTTCATTATATCATATGAGAATATAGATCTATTATAATGACTGTTTCAATCCTTGAAACTTAATCTACACTGTAATATTGATCTTCTGCTAAGTTTTCTTTGGCTAATACTTGGCTAAACTAGGCCTTGTGCTTCCTCCTATTTCGTTGCACAATTCCTACTCCTAAATAATAGGAATATCCCCTATTTTCTTGCGCAATACTAGGAGAATTCCTCAACTACTACATGCAAAGTCTGTACACTCACTAGTATACAATAATGATTGCATTGATGATTTGGATTTAAACAGGGACACAACAAATTACAAAGCTAACCATATACACAAAAATGCAGCAGAAATAATACTTCATTTCATTAATGGAAACAATACTGAAATATGCTTAGAACCATAAATGGAAATAAACCTGCTAGGGCAATCGTAGCTTATCTCTAAGAAGAGATGTGGCAGCAACATGCCTCTGAATTGTGTTACAATGAGGCTCGAAGGCCTAGTTATTGTTGAGAAACAATGGAAAACCCTTAACATTCCAAACTCTGACCCTAGAAGATGAAACGCCAAATTGTGGGCCCCGTTTGGGTAAATTGGTACATCAATTTCCCGGGGTCGTAACTTTGGCGTACGATCTCTGTTTGACACGTACAATAGCTCGTTAGAAAGATCTATCTAAGCACTACCACTTTGGGATAGGAAAGATTTCCCAAAAAATTTCGTTTACGGCCTCAAAAGAGCTCCAGAAGTTCAAGACCCAAAAAACTGCTAAAAATAGTAATTTGTGCTACAATTTAGGAAACTGAAAAAACTGAAAGAGACAGTTGTGGGGGTCAAAATGGGATAGGTGGGTGGCCACCAATATCCACTTGGATCTTTCCTCCCCCCTTAGGAAGCAATGTTCCCCATTGCGTTGAGTTCCTCCATCTGCTAAACTTGTTCTACAATCTTTGATGTGTCCAGTAATGGTGGGAAGCATGGTTGACGACGGTCTACATTGAACACTTGGTGCAGGTGAAGGAATGGAGGAATGCCATGCTTCAAAGAATTGTTTCTCATAGCCTTTTTAATGATGTAGGGACCATGTCGGAGTGGTCAAAGTTTCTGATGGGCTCTTCTAAGGCGTTCTTTCTACAGAAGCAACCAGACTGTGTTGCCCACTTGAAGCTTGTGTGGTACCCCTGTGGGTAAGGAGAAGTTGTTCCTATGTTCTG
This sequence comes from Pinus taeda, assembly GCA_000404065.3. NCBI lineage: Eukaryota > Viridiplantae > Streptophyta > Pinopsida > Pinales > Pinaceae > Pinus > Pinus taeda. The sequence goes on along the minus strand of APFE031625660.1, from coordinate 56,589 downwards.
TCATGACCGTATCCCTTTGCTGCTACTACTGCATGGAGGAACCCTTCATAGGGGTCATCTATGTGGTTACAATATTCCCCTTACTTTGGGAGCGAACGAGATAGAAAATGAATTTCTTAGTCTGGGAGATGAGCTTGCTACCTTTCTTGGCAGTGATCAAAGAGGTGGCGGTAAGTGGGGTTACCTCCGGTATCTTGTATAATGTATTATTCAAAAAAATAATGACAGCGTGAGGCTTTAACTCATACATAGCATATCGCCTCCACAAGTATGGTTGGCCTAATAATACAACACAAACATCCAAAGGTGTAACGTCACACAACACCTCATCTGTGAAGGGCTTGATGCTGTAAGGAAGACGACACTGCTGGAAAACTTTGAGATCTCGTCCTTCATGAAGCCACCCAATACTGTATGCTTGCGGGTGTGGTGCAGTCGGTAGGCCCAACCGCTTCACAACCTCTGCTTAAATAAGGTTCTTTTGGTTGCCATTGTCGACAATGAATTGTAGCGGCGAACCCTTCACCCACATCCATGAGTGGAAAAGACGTTCCCCCTCCTCTAGACCATCGAGTTCATTTTTCTGGATCTTGGCAGTGGAAACAATGGCATTGGGATCCACATCAATGATCTGCTTCCCTTTGCGATTCCCCTTGTTGGGTTCTAGCTCAGGCTTGGAATATGCATCTGATTCAGAAGCTTTCAACTCGGCCACCAGGAACTGCTTGGTCTGACACTCATTTGTGTTGTGAGTGGGGCACTTGTGGAACTCACACCACTTTCCTCTGTCCTTCTTTGACTTCATGATGTTGTTCTTTTCTTGCGGCTTCAACAAGTTTCCTTGGGTCACCTCGCCTTAGCTTTGTCCTTTGGTCTTCGGATTTGTAGATCCAAAGTCTCGCTTCTTTTGTTTGAACTTTTGCTCAATTTTGATAGTGTATCTGTACGTCGTGCCGAGTGAGGAGATGTTCAGGAGCTCCATCTCTTCTTGGATGTATCTATGTAGGCAGCCACGATATTTGAGTACTAGATGCAAATTAGAATCTTTAATACCCAACTGTGTGCAAAGGGTATGAAAAATGTTGGTGAACTCTGGCACATCTTGGTCCCTTCCCTGTCGCAGCGTGGTCCACTTTATGTATTTGTGCTCGTAGCTTTTGACAGGGTAGTACTGCTCCTTGATGGAATCCCAAAATGAATCCCAAGTGGGTGCAGCTGAAAATAGTGAGCCTATACTTTCATTCTTCTGCTCGCAGTAGGTTTCCCACCAGTCCTTGACGTGGGGGGTTGCTTTGAGAAGAATGAAAACAATATTTTCTCGACTTGAAAATTCATGAACAGAGAAATAGCCATCTAGTAGATTTAACCATTTATCTACGACATCTGTGTCTATTTGACCCTCGAAGATGGGGATTTCAAAATTAACTTGTACCTTAAATGGTGTGGGGTTTCTAGAGTAGCTTTTGGAAGCTGATGCATTGCCTCTAGGTAGCCGCTGAAGGATTTGCACAAAGCTATCCATCATCGCATTCCTTTATTGCTCGAGGGCTTCTTCGAGCAAGATTTTGATAGGATCTCCTACCCCCTCATCTTTCTTCTCATCTGCCATGGGAGGTCGTCGGGATTTGCGAGGCTGGTCTTGCAAAGGTTCAGCCAGTTCAAGATCTAACTCCTTATATCCCGACCTCATTGTGGACATGCAAAGAAAAACAGAGAAAAATCAGACCTCTCTGATACCACTGATCTGGATTTAAACAGGAATGCAACAAATTATAGAGATAACCATATACACAAAAATGCAGCAAAAATAATAATTCATTTCATTAATGGAAACAATACTGAAATATGCTTACAACCAGAAATGGAAATAAACCAGCTAGGGCGATGGTAGCTTATCTCTGAGAAGAGATGTGGTAGCTACATGCCTCTAAACTGTGTTACAATGAGGCTCAAAGGCCTATTTATTGTTGAGAAACAATGGAAAACCCTTAAAATTCCAAAACCTAACCCTAGAAGATGAAACGCCAACTTGTGGGCCTAGTTTGGGTAAATTGGTACATCAATTTCCCAGGGTCGTAACTTTGGCATAAAATCTCCGCTTGACACGTACAATAGCTTGTTAGAAAGATCTATCTGAGCACTACCACTTTGGTAACGGCAACATCGATCCATGGACCCATGTTGCTCCCATATTTCCCAAAAAACATCTTTTAGGGCCTCAAAATGGCTCCAGAAGTTCAGGACCCGAAAAACTGCTAAAAATAGTAAATTGTGCTACAATTTAGGAAACTGAAAAAACTAAAAGAGACAGTTGTGGGGGTCCAAATGGGATAGGTGAACATCCACCTGGATCAATTGATGTTTTCTTCCTCCTATAAACTTGGAAATTAAAATTCCATGCATGACTAGGGGCTATTTTTAGTAAATTGACTAGTTAACACAAAGATCAATGAATTAAAAACAAGTACAACTACTCAATTGAACTCCTACTAACTCTGTTCATGACTAGAACTCAGATAACTGAGTTGCACTAACTATAACTCCACTAGATTGCTAGTTCTTAGCAATCAACTTATGCACAACTCTACTACTTTCTGAAAAACTTGAATTAACTGACTTAACTAAGTGAGTCAAAAATGCCACTCCTACTAACTGCAACTCAAACCATCCTGCTAACGTATAAATTTGAATTTCTCCATATGAATAAGGCACAAGTGAAATGAAGCATTTTCTTGCTACAATTTAACATAAAAATTATGCATAGTCCAAAATTTTCATAGAGGTAGTAATGCATATGTTCTAACTCAATTAAGTTGTACTTATAGTGAGCAAGTTATAAATGTCTATTCTTATTGAAGAAGTAGTTGTGAACACTGACTTTGAATTCATTGACTAGTAAATGTATTACTTATAAAACAAAAAAACAAAAACAAAAATATAGGTTTTTAAGTTAGTAATACGTTAGTATATTAACGGTATTTACACATCCTTTCTAACAAAAGGGAAATAAGAATATCCAACATCAAATGGGGAAAAAGAATCAAAGATTCCAAATATTTATATATTCCCTAGGGAGAAGAGATTAATGAGAAGAAAATGAGTCGTCCAAACATCTTTGTTTTGGAAAATGAAAGGGAGAACCACTCAAAGGGAGTTGTGTCTAATCAATTATGCAATGCATTCCATCCATGGGGAGAAGATTTCTTAGTGTCAGGCTGAGTGTTTGTATGTGTTGCGTGTTGTTTGCATTGATGCCTTGAAATTTTTGGCACAATTTCCATCAATTCCAAAGGCAGATATTCTTGAAAAAGTGTCATCGTTGATTCATATTAGAGATTAGAATTGGATATTGTTGTGCATTCATTGATCTCAAGGGAGGTATTAATATGTTCTATGTGGCTTTTACTTGGGAAACATCATAGTATAAGGATAAGTGACGAATCCTTAAAAGCTATGACTATTAGGTGTTGAGGTAATTTTTGAATAATCGTCATAGTTATTTATTATTGCTTTCTTGAACAAGTCTTCATAGAGTGGCATGAAAAGGAAATAAAGCATTTAATGTGTAGAATACCAAGGTATGTATCCCCACAAAATACATAGATATATAGCTCTCTGGGAGACGATTCCAAAAGGAATATGGCACTTAGAAAATCTCTAGAGGCTTGAAGAGATATTGTAGTTTGAATTTGGGCTATCAATGCAATAGTAGATGTCCAAAGGTCTAGACCTTTGAGAGACAAGTGGTCACAAGTGGTGAAATAATCTAGACCTCAAACCATGATATCAGGTAGACTAAGTATGTAACACATAAGAAGGAAGGAAGACCGGACACAATTCCATACTAGTTTGGATATTTGATTCCATTAGACTATTGGAGGGTGAGAGGTCTCAAACTCAAACTGGTTAACAAAATTCCATTTTCAATAAGGTTCCAGTATAATTTGAGCATTCAACCCTTAAGAATATTATAAATGAGAAATAGGAAAAACACATGGACTTGACCTTTCCGTTTCATATAGGTTAATGACATGGCATGATGACGAGGCCAATGATGTAGTAGACAGGTGGTGTTGAGTACACTAACGTCATGACATGGAACTATGCACCGTGATACATGGTAGGAATATTTGGAGTTTCGAATGGCCAAGTGGGCCAAATATATGTGACACATGGCATCATTTAGATGTCACCATGTGGCATGATGACATCACCATGACATAAGCAGTGATGTTAGCTAATGATATGGCACAACATTGGTAGTTATGTTAGTAGGTTGTGTTTGTGGTCAATTTCCTGTGTTATGGAACTATCAAAAATCTATTAAATTTAGGAAAGTGGGCCCTAAATGAGAGTTCTTTTGACAATCTGGACATTGGGGTGATTTTCTCAAACACATCAATAAAAGGGTTCAAACTTGGAAATTAGCACAATTTCGTCGAACATAAATACCCCATTTATGGTTGCAGTCATATGAAAAAAGTGTTTATGCCTCTAGATATTAGATAGTAAGAATTTGGCACCAAATTCAATTACGAAAAATTGAAGGATTCGTTTCAATATATGGACTATAGTAGAATTTGTGATCATAAGATATCATTATTATTTAGAAGTGATGGATAACCTCCCATAGAAAATGCAATGAAGATTGAGAATGTGTGTTGGAACAATTGTAACTAAGTATAGAGAAGCTCTAAAAAAAAAGAATGGTTGGTATAGATTAAATGAGATACTTGACATTCTGATGTTAAGGAATAGAGTGTTAGAGTATAACTACAACAAACTACATCTGGAATTAATTGAGATACATCCTTGACCTGAAGAACGATTAGATAAATTACAACATGTGTGTTGTAATTATCGAATGAAGCACTTGTTCTCAAGGAGTGTGTAATTTGAATTAAAGGAAAAATAGCGTGAAGTATGTGTGTTTGTGTTGAGTTGAGAGAGCATAGATTGAGAGTAGTTAAGCCTGATAGTGAATTTGTTGCAGAAGTGTGGTGTAACTGTGGATTGTGTCTAAGTGTTCCCATCAAGGAACAAAGAGCCTAGCAAGGCTTATTGGTATTGTTGAAGCATAGGTGGTTGAATGAGAGTAGTAGTATTAATTTGAAACAAAATTAAAGAATGGTGCCATAAGTCCGAGTCTAAAAATGTATGAAATATAGATCTGACTAGCTGAAGTAGGTTGGTGCCTCTAAGAAAGTCAATGGTTGATAATATGAGGGGTTTGGGGCCTCCTATGAGTTTGTTCCTATGGAAATATTGAAGTAATTAGAGTCGATGTTTTTTACTTCCATCATAATACAAAAAACTTTGGTGCCTTTTCTCCTAGAAGGGTTTCCATGTTAAAACATTATGTACTCATATGATGTGAATTATTTCTCTATGTATAAATTGAAAATGGATGTTTTTTTGTATTAATATGTGTAAAAATTATAATTACTAATTCAACCCGCCCCCAATCTGCGTAGTAATTCCAAATTCCAACAATTTGTAGAGATAAAATACCCAACCACCTTATCCACACACCTACCTACCTAATATATTGACTTTCAATCTTACTTTTGGAGATTAGATGGGTATTTATTGCGTGTGAGGTTTATCACATCAGTTCTAAATAATTTATATCTCCACTTAATTTTATTTAACCATATCATTAGATATTTTTCTAATTTATGGATTTCCACTCTATTTTTTAACTTACTAGCTATTATAGCAATGTTAACTAGTTAATTGAATGCATGCACAAGGGAGGCCCAACCTAATTAAGATTTCTTATCTCCTAAAAAGGTTATATATTGTATTCATGTTAAAAAAAATACCATGTTATAGTTTCATTTGTAATTCAAATTATCTCGTTAGTTACTTCATCAATTTTCTCAACATATTTATTCTCTCGTCTCTGTTGTTTAGCAATAGTTAGTCTAGTATATTTTGACACTTAGATACTATGTTTGTGCTTAAAATTTAACACTTTTCCTATACACAAACTGATATTCATTATTATTGTCTTGGAAATCATCACTGGCTTTCGTATATGGTTGTGTATACCCTCAAGAAACTTGAGGAGTAAATATCGGCTATTAGGAGAGATACCCATCATTATGACTACCTTCATAAACTAAATAGTGTACTCCTATACACTCCTCCCCTACCTTTACCTAAATTAATGTCATCGAATCCATTTTTCCTTTACATACAAGATATAGTATATTAGGGAATTTATGAGGTTTTTTAAATCCTCCCACATGGTTAATGGAAGATCACCCTCCAACCTAAGTGTGTCAATATGGATTTCCCACCAAGTTTGTTGGGTCCCTATAATACTAGTGATTACCCCATTACTATTGTAGTTGTATCCCTTATTAATATTGTTGTGCCCCTATTGCCCCCATATTGTTATTACTATGCCCCATAGAATCCCTCTATGTTATTTTTGTGGCTTTATATTATTATTGTTAGGTCGGCTGGGTTATATTGTTGACTCCTTAGACTCCTATATATAGAAAGGAGGTTTTTTCATTTGAATCATCCAAGAATTTTTCATTTATGTAATGTAAAGAGGTTGCCCCTCGAAGAGGGTTGAATTCCTAAGGCATTTGATCTATCTTTTCTATCTTTTTCTTGAGTTGGTTTCATAACATTTGGTATCAAAGCTTTGGATTCTAGGGTTTTGCTGCTCCAAACAGGTCATCATGGCATTTTCGCTATAAATTTTTGTCTGCGAAATTTCAAAAGCTAAAAAAAACCCATTTGAGAAGAAATCATGTTGAATCTTGGTTCCGAATTTCAGAGCGTTTCACGCTATATTTGCGGAGATATGATCTAAGGAAATTGGTCTTTTTTGCAGACTCCTAAATTACATTCCAAATAGGTGATCTGGGGAAAATTGTCATAACTTTCTCTCTGGGCATCATATTGAAATTTCGTAAGAAGGTATAGAAAGAGGATGGACTATAGTTTCTTGTGTATATTTTTCAGAGCAAAAGGTCGAAACAGTGTCTCGTGGCACGTCGTACAAGTTCTCTCTACTGAACTAGTCTATAATTAGGTCACTATGGGAGATTTCACATAACTCTTCCTTGGAGAATCCAATTTGGATCACACTGGTGGAATTGGAAAGAGTACACAGAGGGCTACTACAAGTCACATTTTCATAACTGGATGATCCCAAATAACAGAGATACATCAGAGGCAATATCAAGCTCCGACAAAGTGAAAAGGGTGTGTAGATTTTTTAAAATTTTTGCTTAAGGTTGGTTTGAAAATTTATTTTGAAGGAATTCAAATGGCATAGTCAAGCATTATTATTGGTAGCTAATGCTCCGAGGAAAGAAAATGCAAACACCTAGTAAGCAACCTGAAAGATCTAGCATGACTTATGAAGAAGAGGAAGAAATGCTAGATGATATATCAAAATTACAAGACCAAGTGAAACAAATGTTACTCTCACAAAAGCTAATAGAAGCTAAGATGGATGATTTGAAGATAGATTTGAAGAGAGACATGGTAGATTTGAAGACAGATTTGACAAAGTTTCTACAAGAAATACTTACTAATGGTGAAAAGGTAGTAAAGGAAACTCATGATGCAAACAAAAGAAATGTTAATCATGATTTCATAGACTCTAATGTGGGATCGAAGACCCACCATATTCCAAAAATCGATATGAGGAAGTTGGATGGCAAGGATCTCGCAACATGGATATTACAGATGGAGCATTTTTTCGATCTCAATAATGTGCAAAACACACAAAAGGTACGTATTGCAACTTTATATTTGGAACCAAATCAGTTTTTATGGTATCAATGGCTTTTATCTCGTGAACAAATTATCACTTGGGCAATTTTTATGGAAGAATTGATAGCACATTATGAGGATTCAAAAAGCAACACTTTTTTTAGCCAATTGATAAGTCTCAAACAAAATGGTTCAATAATGGAGCACATTGAGGAGTTCCAAAAATTGAACATAAGAGAAAAAAATATTCCAGAGGAGCATAGGATTGATGTGTTCATAGGGACTTTAAAGGATAATATCCAACATGATGTTCGCCTTTGGGAACTTGATTCATTAGATAAGGAATTCAGGTTAGCAAGAAAAATGGAAAGAAAAATTATGGCAACCAAGAAGCATACCACTCACAACTATAAAGATGGTAGTGTTGTTTCCCCTAGTCTTCCACAACCTATAAGGTTGACACCACAACAATTAGAAGAAAAGAGAGAAAAAGGGCTCTATTACAGTTGTGATAGTAAATACACTAAAGGTCATAAGTGTGTTGAGAAGAAATTATTCTACATAGATTGTGAAGGGGAAGAATAAAATGAGCAAGAAAGGTCAAAAGAAGAGGATAAACTTTGGGAACAAAGCCTAGATAAAGAAGAAATGAATCTAATCATATCTTGTAATGCATTGGCGGGAATTACCACTCGTCAAACCAACAAGATAGAAGGACAAATCAACAAGAAAAAGGTAATAGTGTTGATTGATTCAGGAAGTACCCATAATTTTATTCATTGTAAGGTAGCAAAAGAATTGAATTACTTCTTATATCTAGCACTAGAGTGTCAAGTGATGATTGCAAATGAAGGAACAATAAATTGCTCTAGAAAGTTCCATAATATCAAGCTATCCATGGGAGAATATGTATTGACTAGTCCAATGCTTTCCATTCCAAGGGGAGGTGTTGATGTTGTACTAAGAGTCTAATGGCTACAATCCTTGGGTACAATAGGTTTTAATTTTTCAAGAACTTTTCATGAAATTTTCAATGGAAGGAAAGGAAGTTGAATTAAGGGGTATTGCAGGGAAACCGGGAAAGATAATTAGCTATAGCGGTATGAAAAAGCTTCTAAAAAAGGAACAAAGAGGTGTAATTGTACAATTATGTTCGCTAGATGTTTCCACATTGCA